>JBAMJV010003713.1:0-112649 GCA_037951105.1 Echinarachnius parma
GTGTCATTCAAACAGTTTAAACCGGACTTTGGGGAAGTGTCTGAAATATTTCTTTTAAGTTCAACCTAATTATATGATTTTAGAATTACAGGGCAAAGGGGGTAGGGTGGGGTGTACTAGTAGGGACTAGTATACTTCTACTTCTACTTCTACTTGGGTACTCGACAGGGTCCATCAGTCAGGACGTAGAGTCGAGGGGAACCGGTGAGGTGTCCCATTAATTGCCGATTGAGGCAACTGCTCCCGCAAAGGCTCCTAGTGATGTAGAAGCCAAGATATTATTGGGGAGCGCATTCCATGCTGTTACAGTTTGTGGGAAGTAGGAGTTCTGGTAAAGCTGAGTTCGAGTATGTATATGCTTGAGCTTATTTGGGTGGTATTGTCTGGTGATGCTTGGGGCCATTGGTGTGAGGAGTTGGTCAGGTGTAATTGCTACCATGCCATTCTGAATTTTGTAGAGGAGGCTAAGGCAGGAGATGTGTCTGCGTCTTTCCAGTGTAGTCCATTGAAGTTGTTGAATCATAGCAGACACACTCTCAGAATGGCGGTATTGTTGAAGAACGAATCTTGCTGCTCGCCTCTGTACAGCTTCAATCTTTGAGATGCTCTTCTTTGTAGATGGATTCCAGACTTGCACAATATTCCAAGCGAGGTCTAACCAGGGAGAAGAAGGCTTGTTGTCGAAAGCAACAAGCCTAAAGTATATGAAAGCTAGAGGGGGGAAGTGGATATATAGGCCTATACTTTATGTCTGTACCACACTCCTAGTGCCCCTTTTTCGCTCTCTAAAAGGACTCTTGTATCAAGACAAAATACAAAATAACGAAACACACGTCACATGACCTTAACAATCTCAACTAAACCACAGCAGAGGAACATTTCTGACTGAAATTCGTTTTTATCAACCACTGTGTAAAAATGAGAGGATCAGGTGGTCAATTGCAGGTCATGTGACATATGTGAAGTCGCTGTAAGTCACGTGAATTGGACAGCTGACTAGATAAGGCCTAAACAAACTGAACGTGCGTTGCGTTGGGATGTCTCTTTTATCATTCTTCATCAATCATAAAGGAAAACTAGTCTTTAGGAACAAGCTAATGGTAAGGACTGATGTAGACATAAATAATCTTTTCGGTGTATTATCGAATTTGCTCATAAGAGAATGTTTCAACGCACACTACTCTCGCGCTCGTCATTTCGATTTTCGGAAGCTGGACGCGCTGCCATCGGGGCCGGGCTCTGTCGGGCCCGCGCGCCCGGGTCGCTATATTTTACTGTACATCATTGCGATCAAAACCATATATTAGACATGGATTAGCTAGGGCATTGTTAGCAATTCGGCTGGTTAGAACAGTTATGCTTAAAGTAATTATCATAATATGGCAATCCTGTATTAACCCATTGCCTAAGGGATTCAAAGGGAACCGAGTGGGATATACAAAGTCAAAGATCTCACTCTCTGATCTCAGAATCTCGAAGAGAACTGGTTGATAAAATATACTTTTAATATAGCGCATTCACCCGAGACCGAGTAAAACAATAGTCTCCGGTCAGTTAGCCTCTTATCATGACTAACAGTAACAGGGATGGGTCAATTGATAAACACTGCAATCATTCCAGTACTAGGCAGTATACACAAAAATCATATCATCCACTCCCCTTGGGAGCATTCCAGCCAAATGCATATTAGGCAAACACAGATCCATTGGCTTGCGATTGATTACATACTTGTCAATTATTCCTACTGTATACTCTTGAGTATAAATAAAGACTTTAGATAATTTGCTTACATTATTATTATTACTATTATTTTCATTACAGTAACTATTCAGAACTGTCCCGGTGATACGCGTGTCAATGTTGCCTCAACGACCAGCACCACGCAGGTCTCGTGGACTGTGCCATCGACGACCGACGCAACGGACATCCTCGTTTCACAGTCTGCAAGCCCTGGAGACTTCTTCGGATTTGGCTTCACCGAAGTCGTCTACGTCTTCCAGGACAATGTGGGAAACCAAGCGGAGTGCCGTTTCGATGTCATTGTTGCAGGTTTGTACCCAGTTAGGGTTTATTTTCTAGTCATATCACGTATTCTGGTGAAGCCCATTCCTGTATCAATGTGTAATATATACTGGTAAAGACCCTGTTGCTTTCAGGCAAATCAAGAATATATAGAGGTTAATCCTCTGTATATACTCCCCTTCAGCTCTACCTCATAGTTTCATGAAAACCAAGTAACCGACTGCTACAGAATTGCAACATAAATCATGCTTTATTGCCACGTGCCACTGTAATTCACAGAATTTGTCTATTATGGCAAGGATTTTGGGGTAGGTAAGACAAAGTCCTCAAAAAGTGCGCCTGGCTTCATCATTCAAAACCCTCCACTTGGTGGATCATTTCACTAGCTTCCTTTTCAATATGATCAATTTGGTAGAAAATGAAAATTGCATTGTTTAGCATTTCCCCTTTTCATAGAACATATTTTTACCAAGTGTGACATTAGATTCACTTGAACCAGATTTGATTAACGAATTTGCTGGTGTAATAACCTCACCTTTTTCCTGACAGAAAAAAATGAAAAAGGGGGGAGCGGTTAAATACACAGAGATAGAGAAATATATTGCAAGAAAATATCCATAATGGCTATTATATCGGTGTATGTAGAGTAAAAAGCTTGAAAGGATTTTCTGTTATGAATTGCGCTCTGATCAGAAACAAGTACATGTGAATTGTGTTGTTTTGTGTACTAAAAGATACCACAAATAAGAGGGAAAGCATGGAATTCATATCCTAGTTGCAATGAATTCCAGCACAGGTTTATCATCTACAAAATGATTTTTCCCCTTCAATGACAACCCAAAGTTGGGGGTGCAGTTAATACACAGGTGCGGTTTATACACCGGCAATTACTGTTGCTGAATTCTCTTATCCTTCATAGAATGTTGATATCTTGTAATATACCGTAAATTACAGGAATGTTAAATCTAGTTCAATTTTAAATTTCCTTTCTCCATTCAGTTCCCAACGACAACACAGCACCGACGATCTTCAACTGTCCGTCGAACTTTGTCGTCTACGTAGCCAATGGTGTCACCAGCACCCAGGTCTCTTGGAATGAGCCCACTGCGGCCGATAACCTCGGAGCGGTGCGTGAAACCAAGAACCTGAGTCCAGGCGATGTGTTCGGCGTTGGCACAACCACGGTCACGTATGTGTTTGAGGACCCAGTGCCGAACGAGTCCACCTGCGAGTTTGACGTATCAGTGACAGGTAGGTCATATTGATCTATAATCACTCTTAGACATTTCATTTTGTTAAAGATAATGCTTTAGAGTTGGGAATGAGCCTAGCTGTTGATCCTAGCAGAATATTTGTCAGGGCAAAAGTGTTTAAAAAGGTGTTTGGTTTGGCCAATGTTTCATTTGGTCTGATATATGATGCCTGAAAATTTCATTTCCCCACAGTGATAATTGCTTACTTGTTGCACTGTCTTTGTACAGTTATAACTTTCTAGTGGATAATTAAAAGTCTGTACACTTAATTTCTAAATGTCTTTTTTATATAACAGAAATTTGGAAAAAATAAACAAACTTGTTCCGTGCTTCTATTGGTAATACAAATACAAGTTATAAGAGAACCACTAGAGTTCTAAGTAAGCTTTGTGGATTTTGTCAATGTTATTAGATCCCTTTAATCACTATACTGCCAGATTAACCGGTCATTATGTTCAACTGCCTTACAATAAGCTCATATACATGAAAATTGTCTTACGATATGATGTGCATGTAGATAAACAAGATATTTTCTTGTAATTTCAAATCCAGTGGACGCTGTGGCCCCAGTTGTTTCCAACTGCCCAACGGGAATCAGCGCTCTGGTGAACAACATTGGCGAGACAACCACGGCAACGTGGACAGAGCCGACTGCCACCGACAACACCGGGTTGGCAGTGACGACGATTCAGTCGCACAATCCTGGCGATTCCTTCCCCATTGGCTTCACGGCCGTCACCTATGTCTTCCGGGACACTGTCAACAACGTCCAAATCTGCAGCTTTGTTGTCAGCGTTGGATGTAAGTTCACAATGAAAGAAAACCAATGGAAAGAATAGTTCCTGAGGAAGTTGACAGGAGAGACAGCTTATTACCTAAAGTCCAAGACTTTTGAGATTCAACAACCATAATCCATAAAATTAATAATAAGTTGTTTGTGATGCAGTCAACAATTACTGGATTTCTAGTTTTGTCATTTTGTAGTTCAGAAAAAAAAAAATTGGAATAGAGAGATAATTACTGTTCAAGACAAATTTACTTAACACAAAATAGTAAAGCTGTCTAATTTTCTTTGAGAAGATCTCTGAATATTATAACACTGCATAGCACTAAATTTAGTGAAATGCTATGTATGGCATTGCTTTGTATAATCTATAATATTGGAGAAAAAAATGAAGTGAGAATTTACTTACCCTATATCCACAGCAAGCTCAATTTTTAAAATATTGTACATTGTGTTTTCTTTCCAGTATTGGGTGATGTCACTAGTCCAGTCATCAACGACTGCCCCACCGACTTCACCATCTTTGTTGCCAACAGCAACTCGAGGGGCACGCCCACATGGACCGCTCCTACGGCAAGCGACGAGTCGGGCGTGACGCGATTCTCGACCAACATTGCCCCGCTCACCTCACTCGCAGTCGGGACTTCAGCTGTCCTCTATACCTTTGAGGACCCGTCAGGCAACGAGCGAACCTGCACCTTTGATGTGACTATTGCTGGTAAGGGACAGCTTGGGCTAGTATGCTCCCCAGGGAGTTGAGATGGTTCACAAGATTATTGTGCAGGGTTTTAACTGTACCTGATGACCAAGGATAATAAGAAAAATTCACCTTTGAATAGGGTACTTAATAAATACATGGCTCTTTTGGTCCCATTGGAATTGAGTCTAGTCCATAGTGATAATTTAATCCAATCCTATACAATTTGACTTGTCCGTTAACCAGAAATTAATAATTTTGTCATGTATTATTTATCATTATGATGGTGGTGGTGATGAGGTTTTAAATCTATTGTTTTTTCATAAAATTTGGTGATTTATCGTTTTTATACTTCAGAAAAACTTAATGTTAGACGATGTTCAATCTCACGTGGCCGTGTACAAAATGTGGCACAGAGTTGCCATATGACCTCACCCGGCAAAGATTGTGGCCGAACTTGCACACGCACAAATCTCAATTAAGAACTAGCTTGTAATGAAGACTTTTCCATTTAAGGTCACACTACTAATTAAGAACTAGTGTACAATGATGAAAACGTTTGATTTAATTTGTGTTTCAATGCAATTTGTTCTTACAGTTGGTACTCCCGATACAACCAGCCCTGTTCTCACGGTTTGCCCCAGTGACATTGTTGTGGCCAACGGTGGCCAGAACTTTGTGCTCGTGAACTGGGATTCGCCAGTTGCCGTTGACAACTCGGGTGTCGTGAACCAGCTCTCGGGACCCTCGTCCAACTCGCAGTTTTACGCCGCAGGCACGACGAACACCATCACGTACCAGCTGTACGATCCGTCTGGTAACCGGGTGGATTGCACCTTCACTGTAACGGTGACAGGTTAGTGAAACTTGCATTGTTTGATATTTACACTGACACTGAAACAAACACCACATCAATATTGATAATAAAACAATACTCAATATTACCATGAAAGCAATAACATTAGATACCAGCTACTCTACATTCTTTCTGGCAACAGGGTGGTATGTACTTTCATGGTAAACTGTGACAGGTTAGTGAAACTTACATTGTCTATTTTATACCTGCCAACAAAATCGGCATCGCATCTAGAACCAAATTATTAAAATAAATTTGTATTTTTAACCACATAAGCAATATTCCAAGTTTTGTTTTGCCTTATCAGAGCGAAAAAGAAGCTTCAGGTATCGTGTGCTTTCCATTTAACATCAACACACAAAATTCAAATAAAAATCTATTAAAAGCAGGAAAGTCAAATTCAAACAAGTCGGGTCACAATGCTGACAAAGGCTGTAGATGACAGTAAAACATTTTTGGAAGTAAATATTTGTATTGTGATACAAATGTAACAATTTAACTTCTTATGAAATAGCAATACAGACGAACTTTCATGCTAATATCAAACTAAAGTGATTTATATATTTTGTTTTTCTGCTTACAGGTCTTAGCGATACTACAGATCCGGTCATCTCCGGCTGTCCGGCCGACATCTCCGTGTCCATCCCCTTCGGTCAGACAAGTACCTCTGTCACATGGAATGAGCCCACTGCAACAGACAACTCTGGAACGGTGACTACGTCCAGAACGCACATCCCGGGTCAGACCTTTGGTGTTGGCGTTACCACGGTGACGTACACATTCACGGACGGGTCTGGAAATGACGCCCTCTGCGAGTTTGATGTGACCATTGCAGGTGAGTTTATTTCACCCACCGATTATTCGGAGCTTGACATGAGCACTTGTCCTCTGGCCTGGGGCCTGCAAAATTGATGCAGGGCCAGGGACGGGGCTAATGCAGGTCATGTTTTTATTGTTGAATGTTACGGCAATCTCACTATGGCCCCGTTGCAAAAAAGAGTTGCAATCGATTGTGAAAATTGAGTGAATTGCAAGTGAGATCATGTGACCAAATGCACAAGCTGATTGGTTCAAATGTGCAACTTTTCTGACTTGCAATTAATTGCAACTTTACAAACTCGGCCGAGTCACGAGACCATCAAAAGCAG
Source organism: Echinarachnius parma (assembly GCA_037951105.1). Classification (NCBI taxonomy): domain Eukaryota; kingdom Metazoa; phylum Echinodermata; class Echinoidea; order Clypeasteroida; family Echinarachniidae; genus Echinarachnius; species Echinarachnius parma. The sequence goes on from JBAMJV010003713.1 coordinate 6,761, forward strand.
TCTCGAGGCCGGACTGCTTCTCACTTACCGATAACATGTCAATATCTAGTCTCATATTTGGTAGTGTTTGCGTTTAAATTTTGAAGGTGTATACGTTTTACTAATTCTTAGACTACAAATCTACTAATCTGTATTATTTTGAAGTGTGAATACAAATGTGTATGTCTTTTAAGTGGAAATGTTGATGATGGCCTTTTGCTAGTTCCTTTTTAAAATTCCAAATCTTGAGAGAAATAGATATGGCGTCTTGAAGAAGTTTGTTAAAATCTAAACATCTGTGAATGGATTATGAGTTGCACACATCGCACAGTTAATGAGAGTTATTATGTTTGCTGGGTGATTTGCGAACAATTTGGGTGTTTCGCTATGAATGCCATGTTAGTTTGTTTTATATGTTGTATGTTGATACTTGAAAACATGTTGAGGAAAATGCTGTGAGCTGTATTTGTTTATATGTGTATTTCAGGTCCCTTTCAACTTATGTTTTGATGTTCCATGGTACCTTTGTGTGTATTTCATCATCATGTTATTTGTACTTAGCTATGTCATGTAAAAAAACTCTTAATACTACTTGTAATCAATGTGTGTTATATGTGTGTACTAATTATGTGATCAATTCTTGTATGAACCATCTTCAATGAAATCGTATCAAAATTGCTGACCATATTAAATCCATCTCATCTCTTCATGTGACAGTAATTCACCCTTTTTCCATACACATATTCTTGTCTGTAAGACAAGTGCTTAATATATTTATTAATTGATAATCCTATTTCATTTCATCTGTTCTTGTGTTTGATTTCCCCTCGTTTTCCAAACACATTTTCTTGTACGTAAGATATTACAATTTTAAACGCTTGATGTATTTCACTGGGCAGTGATTTCCACAGGGGGTGACACCACCGACCCTGTGATATCTGGTTGCCCCAGCGATATTAGCCTTCAAGTTCCGTCCGAGATGATCACGACCATCTCTGTGACTTGGGCGGAACCCACGGCCACCGATGAATCGGGTTCGGTCACGTCGACTTCTACTCACCAGCCGGGGGGTTTGTTTTCGGTGGGCACCATGACCGAAGTGATGTACACTTTTAGTGACGACGCAGGCAACATGGCCACCTGTGCTTTCGACATTGTTGTTACTTCTTCGAGTATGTTTGTGTTTCATTCTCTTTCTGGTTTTGTTCTATTTTGTCAGTTTTTGTCATACTTGTCATACTTTCTAATAATCCCCCCCCCCCAAAAAAAAACAAAAAAAACAAAAAAAATTATATAAAATAAAAAATAAAGAAATTAAAGAGAGCAAGAATATTTGAAAGGTGGTAACAATTCTAACACATAATCAGCAAAATACCAAGGCTGGTTTATTGTTGTTCATTTATTAATCCCATTAATAATGTAATGGAGATGTTTAAAAAGTATTCAGCTATTCAAGCAATGGAAATACAAAGCTACAAAGTTGATCTTTTATAATTAAATCCCCTTTTCCTTTTATCACTTTGTTCTGTAACTGTACAACGAGTTAAACGAGTTAAAACAAAAAATATTTCAAATAAACTGTGTGACTGTTACTGGAATCAGTGAGCATCACAATCACATGCAGTTGTATGCTGGCAATTTTTGTTGGAGCTCTTTAATAAACTAAGTGGCATTCTATTGTTAACTTGACCAATATCTTCTCTGATATATGAAATGTTCTATTTTATGTGCTCATGCTGTCAAGTATGTTTTATTTGATTTATTACATTTCTTCCATGTTATGGTGTACTCAACGTTGTATGACTATTTCATGTTCTTAATATTTCATATACATTCCATCTCGTAATGTCTCTTCCTTTCAACTTTAACATACTAAACTATGCTAACAGTATCGTCGGGTGACAACACACCCCCCGCAATAGCCAACTGCCCTTCCAACATCGAGGTCGATGTCGATGTCGGTTCTGCCGACATCCCCATCACATGGGTGGAGCCGACGGCCACGGATGACTCTGGTTCTGTCGATACTGCCCAGACGTCTAGTCCTGGAGATGCGTTTTCTGTAGGATCTACAGAAGTTATCTATACCTTCACAGATCCTTCTGGCAATTTCGCTTCATGCTCTTTCAGTGTTGTTGTATCTGGTACGTCATGTGTCTAACATATTTGTACGCTCTTTGTAACTGCTCAAACCATTTTAGTCCGGAAAATGATTGGACTGGGGACTGTGGAATATGTGTGTTCTACTAAAGTTTTTAATCGTCTTTAATCCGTTTGATAGTATATGCCAGATTTTGCAATCAAAGTGCATCATATTCATATACCGTACCCTAACATTTTCTGAAAGAAAAACATTAATCATAACAAAACTATGTCTACCGCAAGATAGAATAGCCTGACAAAATTAAACTTTGTATGATATTTTCTGGGCCTTCTTAACATTGATTACACATGTGTCTATTGACAGTTTTTCTTTCTTGTTGTGTTGTTATATGTCTTCACATAATTCATAAATCACATTTTAATGTGTTTTTGTCTGTTTCATTTCTTACTATTAACATAAAAAAATGTGTTTTGCCCGTTTTGTATCTTTTTACCCCACTAACATCATCATTAACGTAATGCAATGGCAGCCATATCCGATGTGGAAGATCCAGTCATTGTAGACTGCCCCTCGGATGTCACTTTGACGGTCCCTGAGGGGTTAATGGAGGTCACCGTCACGTGGCTAGAGCCCATGGCCACCGACAACTCTGGTTCCGTGTCTGCCACCTCTACGCACATGCCCGGAGATGCGTTCTCTTTGGGTACCACCTCGGTGGTCTATACCTTCAGTGATGGGGCGGGAAACTCTGCTGAGTGTTCATTCAGTGTTGTTATTTCTACTGGTACGTTGTGCAATTCATCTCAACTTTTAGTATTTGTAACAATTTTGTCTCATTTCTCTTCTGTCTCTGTTAAAGGTAACCTTGAGTATTGGTAATTTCCAAAGTGCCCCCCAAAATTAATTGTTATGGATTTGGTTGATTTCAATTCCATATGAAAGATCATCGAAAAAAACATGGGAAATAATAATAATTCCCATTCAAATGCTCTAATTGTTGTGAAATTTGCTTTCAAAATATTATATAAAAGTGGTTGACGTATCACTTTTTAGAGAACGCTATCGCGAGGCGCTAGCGTTCTATGTCCTCTCGATACGGGACTGCAAATTATTATTTGTGTGCACGCTAATTGTGCTTAAAACTATACATATGATACGGTACTTACCACCAATTCACTCTCCAATATGTGATCCAACTATCGGGTGGATTAAAATTATGATTTTTCCCTCCATTCCGGAAAAATCAGTGATATATGCGCCTTCTCGACTTCTCTCCATGTGTTAGCGCGACTCCGAACAGAATTTTGAACGAACGATGAGAGTGATGGTCGCCGCGGCGCCCCGATGCGAAAGGCAGGCGAATGGGGTGTGCGATGAGGACCTAGAATGCAATAGCGCTTCGCGCTGGCGTTCTCTAGAGTTAATTTGACACTTGAGTTGTAACGGCTCTTTTTGAATGATAACAGGGGTTTTACTTTGTCGTTTGTAATTGTGTATACTTTTCGAGCATGGTGAAGTTATAACTATTTGTTTGTACCGTAATCATGCAGGTTTTGGTTACTAGTTAAGTTTGACCAATACTCCCCGTTACCTTTAAACTGTATGCTTCATTAAATAATCCAACATGATTTCATTTTTCAAACCGATTATAGAATCTTGTAACTTTCCTATTCAAAAGCTTTATTTATTCTCTATAATGTATTCTTCAAACTTATTTCATCAGCCCCAAAAAATGTTAGTGCGTACAAAATTGTGTCCCTATGTACATATTGTAATTTACTTTTCTCAGTTTTGTGTAAATTTGTTTTCTTGTATCATTCTCTTATTTCATGTATTCACATTTTCATTGTTTTTTACTAACTAGTCATCATACTAATTCAAACCCATCATACATGCGTGATTATGTTCGCAGCCGTTTCCGACATGGAAGATCCAGTTGTCTCCAACTGCCCCGAGGATGTCACACTTACGGTTCCTGATGGGTTAACCGACGTCACGGTCACGTGGCTAGAGCCCACGGCCACCGACAACTCGGGGTCTGTTTCGGTCGCCTCCACCCATGTTCCTGGGGATGTATTCTCTTTGGGTACCACCTCGGTGGTCTATACCTACCGTGATGGGGCGGGAAACTCTGCTGAGTGTTCGTTCAGTGTTGTTATTTCTACTGGTATGTTGTGCGATTCATCTCAACTTTTAGTATTTGTAACAATTTTGTCTCATTTTTCTTCTGTCTCTGTTTATCTGTATGCTTCAGTAAATAATCCAACATGATTTAATTTTTCAAACCAATTATAGAATCTTATAACTTTCCTATTCAAAAGCTTTATTTATTTTTCTATAATGTATTCTTCAAACTTATTTCATCAGCCCAAAAACATGTTTGTGTGTAAAAAATTGTGTCCCTATGTACATATTGTAATTTACTTTTCTCAGTTTTGTGTAAATGTTTTTTCTTGTATCATTCACTTATTTCATTAATCGCATTTTCATTGTGCTTTTCCTAGTCATCTTACTAATTCATTCCAATCATACACGCATGATTATATTCGCAGCCGTTTCCGACACGGAAGATCCAGTTGTCTCCAACTGCCCTGAGGATGTCGCACTTACAGTTCCCGATGGGTTAACCGACGTCACGGTCACGTGGCTAGAGCCCACGGCCACCGACAACTCGGGGTCTGTTTCGGTCGCCTCCACCCATGTTCCTGGGGATGTATTCTCTTTGGGTACCACCTCGGTGGTCTATACCTTCAGTGATGGGGCGGGAAACTCTGCTGAGTGTTCGTTCAGTGTTGTTATTTCTGCTGGTACGTTAATTTGCGCGTTATTTGTAAAATGTTATCTTTGTCTTTTATTTCTGTATTTGTGTCCTTGAAAATATATTTCCATTTGTTTGTATGTGATGTACATTTATTGTTTCACTTGAAGTCTTGTGTTGATAATTGTCTAAAATTAATCATTGTTGTGTCTTTATTGTTTGTTAAAGTACATCCATATATAAATACTTCTAACCAAGTTTTCCTTCTTTTCCCAAATGACCTCCATCTATCCATCCATCCATCTATCTATTAACAATGAACACAATGTTCACTGGACGTCTTTTAAAAAAATGAAGCAAGTGGAAGCAGCGATACAACCCGTCCGGTCATCACCGGTTGCCCCGCTAACGTTGACCTTCAGATTCCCTCTGCTAATATTGATACCGTATCAGTCACATGGGCGGAGCCCACGGCAACCGATGACAATGGTTCGGTTATTTCCACGGCAACGCATCAGCCTGGGGATCTGTTTGCTGTTGGTACGACCACCACGGTCGAGTACGCGTTTAGCGACGATGCCGGCAACACGGCCACTTGTTCGTTCACTGTCATTGTAGTTTCTACTGGTATGTTTTAACTTAATAACATCTTGATCTTTACTAGTACCTTTCATCATGTTCTTCATGAATATGTACTCTAACATCAATGTTTGTCCAAATTGTTGTGTGAATGACTATATGCGAAACATGATTTGTGATATCCTTATAGCGTTATATATGCGTTATATATCTCTTTGTATCTACAGTATTCTACAGTTATCTGTATGTGAACACATTATTGAGTTTCAAAATGTGTACTTCAGTTTAACCCTTGCCTATCATACGTGTTTATTCATGTGTTCTACATGAGAACTGTGTGCAAGTGCATGTATGTGCGTTTATATTTTCAAATGATGAGCATGAACATGGTATGCATTTGTTTGTGGCTGAGTAGATCATTTCAAGATTAAAGGGGACCACCAGGCAAAGAACAACACATAATTGTAATTTCTCCCACTTAGGAACCACTACTTTTTTTCTGGTTCCATACGGGCCAATTATTTGCGAGTGCGCCAAATGCTATTCACAGTTACGTTTGTACGCAATAGAATCCCGGGCGATTCGTTCGCTCCACAAACATTGGGCGACGCAATTCTGACCGCATGAACGCATGCTTTAGAATGGCGATGCGTTTTCCAATTGTATATATTTTTTTTTAAAAACATATTTTTGTGAACTTGTTGAAGGAATGGAATACTAAAGATGTTACCTTTCTATAATAAGAATATTATTTTTGGGTGGTGGTGCCCTTTAATATTTCTTGCAAAAACGTGGATGTGTCATAAGGATATCCCTAAAATCATCAAGACAAGAGGTGAACTATATTTTCTTGAAGGTCTATAAACAGCGTTACAGCCCAGAAGACCAAAGGCTCTTGCGACCAGATATCTGCAAGAACAAATGTCTATGTTCTATCCATAAATTCAAAACAAAATAATCTATGCGTTGCATAATATTTAAAAATGTTCACCCTATAACCCAGCCTAAAAAAGAGGTAGACTACATTTTCTCTTAGGTCTATAAACAGTGTTACAGCCCAGAAGACCAAAGGTTCTTGAGACCAGATATCTGCAAGAACAAATGTCTGTGTTCTAGCTTAGATGCAAAACAATATAATCTAAGCATTGCATAATCTTACAAAATGTTCACCCTGAAACCCAAACTTGTTTGTAAGTGAGATTTATTCCCTCCATCACCCTTTCCTTTGATTCTGTAATCTTGTTGGGATTTTGTGTAGATGTCCAAAACATATCTGCTTTCATTTTTTACTAGTCTTCGGTCTAGCTTGCTTTCGTTCTTGCGAGCATTTGGTCTTGTAAAACTTTGGTCTTTCAAACATTTGGTCCTGCAAAACTTTGGTCTGGCAAACCTTTGGTCCTGCAAAACTTTGGTCTGGCAAACCTTTGGTCTTGCAAAACTTTGGTCTGGCAAACCTTTGGTCTTGCAAAACTTTGGTCCCGGCAAACCTTTGGTCTTGCAAAACTTTGGTCCCGGCAAACCTTTGGTCTTGCAAATCTTTGGTCTGGCAAAACTTTGGTCTTGCAAAACTTTGGTCTGGCAAACCTTTGGTCTTGCAAATCTTTGGTCTGGCAAACATTTGGTCTTGCAAATCTTTAGTCTTGCAAATCTCTGGTTTTGCAGACCTTTGGTCTTGCATACCTTTCATCTACAGGACAGACCCCTTAAAACAGCAGCAACTGTGTACTAGTTGTGTTTTTTGTTTGATTTTGCTTTTACTTGTAATTTTGTGATGAGAATTGAGTTTTGCTGTGAGACTGTGACATCCCGTACCATATTATTTTCACCTTTCCCACGCAGCCGCTTCTGACAACACCGACCCCGTTATCACTGGCTGTCCCTCCGATATCAGTGTTGCTATTCCCACTGGTTCTAACGGTGTCTCAGTAACATGGAATGAACCTACGGCCACCGATAACTCTGGACTTGTCAGTGTTTCCTCAACTAGCTCACCCGGTGATGTGTTTGGCGTTGGCACGACAACCGTCCTGTACACTTTCACCGACGGCTCTGGAAACGACGCCTTCTGTACATTTGATGTCACCGTAACTGGTATGTCTATGCATTCTGATTTATAACACTCATTTTCTATTATTGTATATCCATTTGTTCCATCTGGTGAAAGGAAAGTAATCTCATTTACATGAAACATAATGTGTTTTTTTTCTAATTCATCACATATGGGCTTAAACATGGTATGAATAATTCTTCATGAACAAATAAAATCTCCAGAGGCAATGTTCCAACAATTAAATATTTAACACTTAGTTCATTTTTTTGTCTTTTCTATTTTATTTTTGTTCAATAACAATATTATTTATATCAGTTCATGCGTGTTGCACTCAATATTATTGTTTTCTAATACTTATGGTGCTATCATTGGGTACAATTTATATTTCCTGTTCAGCCACCATTGACAACACCGACCCCGTTATCACTGGCTGTCCCTCCGATATCAGTGTTGCTATCCCCACTGGTTCTAACGGTGTCTCTGTAACATGGAATGAACCTACGGCCACCGATAACTCTGGTGGACTTGTCAGTGTCTCGTCAACTAGCTCACCTGGCAATGTGTTTGGCATTGGCACAACGACCGTCCTGTACACTTTCACCGACGTCTCTGGAAATGACGCCTTCTGTTCGTTTGATGTAGCTGTTGCTGGTACGAATCTTTGTCAAAATGCCCCCTGTTTTTAATATGTTATACATTATCCATTATTGTATATCCATTTATTCCATTTGGTGGTAGAAATGTAATATCATTCCATGAAACATAATGCGTTTTTTAATTCATAAAATATGGTCGAAAAATGTTATCTAGATAACCTATATATATATGCAGATATAATATCTGCATATGAAATATTCAACCACAACATTTTTGTTCTCTCTCTGTACCTTAACAACGTTGTTTATGTATTGTCTTCCATGTGTGTGTTTCACTCAACATATTATTTATTAACACTTTGTGCACCATCCCTGTGTACCTTGTTTTTCCTGTTCAGCCACTGTTGACAACACTGACCCAGTTATCACTGGCTGTCCCTCCGATATCAGTGTTGCTATCCCCACCGGTTCTAACGGTGTCTCTGTAACATGGAATGAACCTACGGCCACCGATAACTCTGGTGGACTTGTCAGTGTCTCCTCAACTAGCTCACCTGGCAATGTGTTTGGCATTGGCACAACAACCGTCCTGTACACTTTCACTGACGGCTCTGGAAACAACGCCTTCTGTTCGTTTGATGTAGCTGTTGCTGGTACGAATCTTTGTCAAAATGCACCCTGTTTTTAATATGTTATACATTATCCATTATTGTATATCCATTTATTCCATTTGGTGGTAGAAATGTAATATCATTCCATGAAACATAATGCGTTTTTTAATTCATAAAATATGGTCGAAAAATGTTATCTAGATAACCGATATATATATGCAGATATAATATCTGCATATGAAATATTCAACCACAACATTTTTGTTCTCTCTCTGTACCTTAACAACGTTGTTTATGTCATCCATGTGTGTGTTTCACTCAACATATTATTTATTAACACTTTGTGCACCATCCCCGGGTACCTTATATTTCCTGTTCAGCCACCATCGACAACACCGACCCAGTTATCACCGGCTGTCCCTCCGATATCAGTGTTGCTATCCCTACTGGTTCTAACGGTGTCTCTGTAACATGGAATGAACCTACGGCCACCGATAACTCTGGTGGACTTGTCAGTGTCTCCTCAACTAGCTCTCCTGGCAATGTGTTTGGTGTTGGCACGACAACCGTTCTGTACACTTTCACTGACGGCTCTGGAAACAACGCCTTCTGTTCGTTTGATGTAGCTGTAGCTGGTACGAGTCTTTGTCAAAATGCACCCTGTTTTAATATGTTATACATTATCCATTATTGAATATCCGTTTGTTCCATTTGGTGACAGGGAAGTAATCTCATTTCCATGAACATAATGTTTTTTTCTAATCCTTGACTTTATTGTCCAAGAATTATATTCTTTGGAAACAAAATCTCCACGGACTAATTATCTATGCTCCTGCAATAAAAACGTCCTCCATATTAATGCCGCCAACAAAGGCTCTGTGTGTTCTTTATTTTTTTGTACCACTGCATCATTATCTTCATGTGTGTTTCACTCAACATATTGTTTATTAACACTTTGTGCACCATCCCCGGGTACCTTGTTTTTCCTGTTCAGTCACCATCGACAACACCGACCCCGTTATCACCGGCTGTCCCTCCGATATCAGTGTTGCTATCCCCACCGGTTCTAACGGTGTCTCTGTAACATGGAATGAACCTACGGCCACCGATAACTCTGGTGGACTTGTCAGTGTCTCCTCAACTAGCTCACCTGGCAATGTGTTTGGTGTTGGCACGACAACCGTCCTGTACACTTTCACTGACGGCTCTGGAAACAACGCCTTCTGTTCGTTTGATGTAGCTGTTGCTGGTACGAGTCTTTGTCAAAATGCACCCTGTTTTTAATATGTTATACATTATTCATTATTGAATATCAATTTGTATTGTTCCATTTGGTGACGGGGGAGTAATCTAATTTCCATGAACATAATGTTTTTTTCTAATCCATGACTTTATGGTCCAAGAATCATATTCTTTGGAAACAAAATCTCAAAAGACTAATCATCAATGCTCCTGCAATGAAAATGTCCACAGTATAAATGCTGCCAACAAAGGCTTAGTGTGTTCTTTCTTTTTGCACCATTACAACATTATTAATATCTGTTCATTTGTGTTTCACTCAATAAATTATTTATTAACACTTTGTGCACACTCCCCGGGTACCTTGTTTTTCCTGTTCAGCCACCATCGACAACACCGACCCCGTTATCACTGGCTGTCCCTCCGATATCAGTGTTGCTATCCCCACCGGTTCTAACGGTGTCTCTGTAACATGGAATGAACCTACGGCCACCGATAACTCTGGTGGACTTGTCAGTGTCTCCTCAACTAGCTCACCTGGCAATGTGTTTGGCATAGGCACGACAACCGTCCTATACACTTTCACTGACGCATCTGGAAACAACGCCTTCTGTTCATTTGATGTAGCTGTTGCTGGTACGAATCTTTGTCAAAATACACCCTGTTTTTAATATGTTATACATTATCCATTATTTTATTATATCCATTTATTCCATTTGGTGGTAGAAACATAATATCATTCCATGAAACATAATGCGTTTTTTAATTCATAAAATATGGTCGAAAAATGTTATCTAGATAACCTATATATATATGCAGATATGATATCTGCATATGAAATATTCAACCACAACATTTTTGTTCTCTCTCTGTACCTTAACAACGTTGTTTATATCTTCCATGTGTGTGTTTCACTCAACATATTATTTATTAACACTTTGTGCACCATCCCTGTGTACCTTGTTTTTCCTGTTCAGCCACCATCGACAACACCATCCCCGTTATCACTGGCTGTCCCTCCGATATCAGTGTTGCTATCCCCACCGGTTCTAACGGTGTCTCTGTAACATGGAATGAACCTACGGCCACTGATAACTCTGGTGGACTTGTCAGTGTCTCCTCAACTAGCTCTCCGGGCAATGTGTTTGGCATAGGCACGACAACCGTCCTATACACTTTCACTGACGGCTCTGGAAACAACGCCTTCTGTTCGTTTGATGTAGCTGTCGCTGGTACGAATCTTTGTCAAAATGCACCCCGTTTTTAATATGTTATACATTATCCATTATTGTATATCCATTTATTCCATTTGGTGGTAGAAATGTAATATCATTCCATGAAACATAATGCGTTTTTTAATTCATAAAATATGGTCGAAAAATGTTATCTAGATAACCAGATATATATGCAGATATAATATCTGCATATGAAATATTCAACCACAACATTTTTGTTCTCTCTCTGTACCTTAACAACGTTGTTTATGTCTTCCATGTGTGTGTTTCACTCAACATATTATTTATTAACACTTTGTGCACCATCCCTGTGTACCTTGTTTTTCCTGTTCAGCCACCATCGACAACACCGACCCCGTTATCACTGGCTGTCCCTCCGATATCAGTGTTGCTATCCCCACCGGTTCTAACGGTGTCTCTGTAACATGGAATGAACCTACGGCCACTGATAACTCTGGTGGACTTGTCAGTGTCTCCTCAACTAGCTCTCCGGGCAATGTGTTTGGCATAGGCACGACAACCGTCCTATACACTTTCACTGACGGCTCTGGAAATGACGCCTTCTGTTCGTTTGATGTAGCTGTCGCTGGTACGAATCTTTGTCAAAATGCACCCCGTTTTTAATATGTTATACATTATCCATTATTGTATATCCATTTATTCCATTTGGTGGTAGAAATGTAATATCATTCCATGAAACATAATGCGTTTTTTAATTCATAAAATATGGTCGAAAAATGTTATCTAGATAACCTATATATATATGCAGATATAATATCTGCATATGAAATATTCAACCACAACATTTTTGTTCTCTCTCTGTACCTTAACAACGTTGTTTATGTCTTCCATGTGTGTGTTTCACTCACTCAACATATTATTTATTAACACTTTGTGCACCATCCCTGTGTACCTTGTTTTTCCTGTTCAGCCACTGTTGACAACACCGACCCCGTTATCACTGGCTGTCCCTCCGATATCAGTGTTGCTATCCCCACCGGTTCTAACGGTGTCTCTGTAACATGGAATGAACCTACGGCCACCGATAACTCTGGTGGACTTGTCAGTGTTTCCTCAACTAGCTCACCTGGCAATGTGTTTGGTGTTGGCACGACAACCGTCCTGTACACTTTCACCGACGGCTCTGGAAACGATGCCTTCTGTTCATTTGATGTCACTGTAACTGGTATGTAACTTTGTCACAGTGCACCCTATTTAATGTTCCATAATATTCATCAGAGTTGATATATGTAATTTTTCCATTTGGTGGCAGAACTTTAATCTTATGTTTTTCCTAATCCACGACATTGAATACATGGTATGAATGATTTTTTTTTTTGAAACTCGATCTCCAGAGACTGATGGCAGTGCTCCAGAAAGAAATCTAATGGCCACCCTGCAATAGCTGTGCAGACAATGGCTTTTTGTTTTCTTTTTTTCTTGTTTTCTTACATCTCTTCCTGTGTGTCTCACACATACATGTACACTGTGACTTATGTTTAATAGGTTACGTATACCATACACATTGTCAACGTTTGGGCATGTTAGCTCAGTGGTAGAGCATCCATCTCACGCATGGGAGGTCGTAGGTTCGAACTCTAGCTGGAGCATACCATAGACGATCATAACAATGGTACCTGCTCACTTCTAGCCAGTCCATGGCATTATACAGAATGGAGTAGGGTATTAATAGCATCGATGTTATGCAGAGCCCACTGGTAGAGCAGCGTTCGTCACTGAAGCGGCTACCCTGGGTAAATAAAACGGTATTATTATCATTAATATTAATATTTGATCACATTTCACATCTTTGCCTTGCAGCGACGGTCGACAACACCGACCCCGTCATCTCCAACTGCCCATCCGACTTCACCGTCCAGGCCGGCAACAACGCCTTTGTGTTTGTCTTCTGGGCCGAGCCCACGGCAACCGACAACTCGGGTTCTGTGACGCAGATCTCTGGCCCAAGCAACTCCAACGGTTTCTACCAGGCCGGAACCGTCAACACGGTCACCTACATCTTTGAAGATGCCGCAGGCAACGAGGCAAGCTGTACCTTCGACATCACTGTCGCCGGTGAGTTGCATTTCATGACGTTGTTTAAGTTTTCAAAAAAGCAATGTACTTTGCAATGGACTTTGCAATGGACTTTGCAATATACTTTGCTTTGTTTAAGTTTTCAAACAAGCAGTGTACTTTGTAATATACTTTGCATGGATGTGTGATGTGACTGTCATGGAACAGGTTAGTATAAGGAACATGCTCAATGCATGCTACAGGCTACTTACCACATCTTATGGTTGTTTTGTGCATTGTCAATTCTCTTGCCATTTGGCTGTGATCGATGATAATCTTGTACCAGTCACCCTGAGCTTGATATGTCTTTAATACTTCCTAGAGAGTGAAAATTTTGCACATCATTTGCAGGAACGATTGCAGGGTGTATCCATTGACCAGGGTAATAATAATAGTGTAAAGCGCTTAAATAACCGGTATTATTATTATTTAACAGGGTGTCAAAAAGAATGTGGTGTATCAAGAACTCTTTGTGAATTGCTACATATTGGAAGTATATGATACATAAGTATAATGTTAATAATTATTTATGTGCATTATCACTCTTTTTGTGCCATAGCAACCACTGACAACACCGACCCCATCATCTCGAACTGCCCTAGCAACATCAACGTTCAGACAACGTTCGGTGGCTCGGCTGTCTCTGTAACGTGGACCGAACCAACCGCTACGGATGATTCGGGCTCCGTGACATCCTCGTCCAATTTCAGCCCCGGCGATTCGTTCGGAGTCGGCACAAACACTGTCCAGTACACGTTCAGTGACGCCAATGGAAACTCTGCCTTCTGTCAATTCGACGTCACCGTCGTCGGTATGTATTTGTATGCTAGACAGTGTGCAGGGTGCAGTTTATGTTTATGCTGATTGTGCAATATTACAGTGTCACAACATAACACTTTTCGATGACAGGCACTGATGTGTATATGCTAACAGGTGGTTCTTTCAATGTTGTATTGTTAATGTTGTGGGTATGTTCTCTTTCATCTATATTTTATTCAAAAGTAATATGTATTAATCGTTTTAACATTCTTGTATGTTGTATATATATATATATTGTCATGTGTCCTTCAGTTGTGTCTTTGTCCAAATTCTTCTTAATGTGTTTGAACAATCAAGTATATGTACTATTTAGTCCTCTAATTGTAAAATATATTTTTCAATCATTTCCTGTGAAAGGGACATTGACATCAAATATATTTTAAAAGTTTGCCTCTGAGATAAATGTCCACCCTAACGTACACTAAACAGTAATATTGTTGATATCAAATTCAATTATGTCGGGTGAGAAAAGAGGGATAAGTGACTTTTTGTAAAAACAAAAAACAATACAGAGCTCTGTTTTTTCTTTGATAAAAGGAGCCGAATTCATATATAATTATTTATTTTAACAAAAATTCGCTACATAGTGAAGGCCTTGACATACATGTACATGAAGTTAGGCGGAACTCAATTCAGCCAAAAATCAGCCTAACGTCCTCACTCTCACCTGACAATGTGTGAATCTCTAACATGTATATTCGTTACGTTGACTGGCTCTGGATATGCCACTAACACCATGCGCACATGTTCCAACAAACAGCCTCGGTCGACAACACTGCGCCAGTCATATCAGACTGCCCCGGCAACATTGTCGTTCAGACAACACTTGATGGCGCTGCAGTAGCCGTAACCTGGACGGAGCCGACGGCGACCGACGACTCCGGTGGCACGGTTGAATCGCTTTCCACGTCCAATCCGGGCGACTCTTTTCCCGTCGGCGAAACGACTGTCGTTTATACATTCACAGACGTGAGCGGCAATCCCGCCACTTGCTCTTTCTCGGTGACTGTGCAGGGTATGTTTCTAGCACTTGTTTGGCATGAGTTAGGCTAGGTTGCTGTAGCACCGTGCATAGTTTGATATAGCCCTAGGTAGACTAGAATAGAGGAACGAGAGAAAGCAAGGACTGGTATAAAGAAGAAGGGGTATTCTTTTTAAATGATCGAAGCATGCTTTGAGTACTGTAAACTGGGATGACTTTGGACGATATTGGTGACAAAAATACAAATGTTAGCCTTTGTTTACTAGCTTCTCCCCCTCAAAGGAGTCTTTGCTGCTTCTTTGTCGCCCCAAAGACTGTCCATGGCTACTCCCGCTAAAACTACAAATTGATAGGCTGTATAACACTAAACCAGTTTATCAAAATTCACCAGTATTATTTTCCACCAAATGAAATTGGTGGCAGATAAGGCATACCGAAGACACCAACATTCTTTGGTGATTTTGAAATACCGAAAAAAATACTGCCTTTCACCATCTAAATTCTGATTAATGGAAATAAAAAAACAAACAAAAATACAGTCTTTCACCATCGGTTTTTCAATTTATCGAAAAAGAAATGAAACAAAAACACCGTCAGCGAGGCTTCATCAACGGGTCACAAAGGGGACAAAAAACAATATTGAAAATACCGTTTTTTTGTTTACATATCAAAAACTATCAAAAGATGATATTGTATGCATCTTCCTTTGAACCACAAAATAGGATATGTAAAATACCAGAATTTTTTTTTAAGTATCAAAAAAGATAAAAAGGTGATACAGTTACAGCCTACAAATTAAAAGTGACATGTACATTGACAGAGATTAGTTACGAATTCTGGGACGCTGTTAGGTTGCATGCAGCTAGACTCTGAGAAATTCTGCCACTTTAGATGTAGACTATTAAATATTTTGTGCATGATTTTTTTATATTTGCCTCCTCTTTTCTTTCTGAAATATTTCAAATTGCTGTATACCCTTCTCAACAGATTTTTACCAAAATCTAATAACTAGTTTGCTCTCTTGATAATTAACTAGTGTATGCAGTTGTATTGTTTTAAATTGAAATTCCAATTACTAACAATCGCATGATTATGCATACAGTGAAATAAAACCTCACACACATACACATTTTGGTACTAAACATGAACACGTATTAAGTGCAGATTAACAATGCTATGTTTATTCTTATATCATAAACTATTAATATTTTTTACTAACACAGCTTCAAAGATGATGCAAATGCTCCTGGAGTTATCATGATGACATTTGACTGAATTCGTAATATTTTTACTTGTTACCTGCATCTGAAAACTGAATTAATCTTTTAACTAACCCAGCCTCGATCGATACAAACGCACCCACGGTTCTAAACTGTCCCGATGACATAACCGTGGCGACGACACTTGATGGTGATATCGTCGGCGTAACATGGCTAGAGCCGACCGCAGTTGATGATTCGGGTTCGGTTGTTGGTTTTACATCGACCGCCATCAGTGGGGATGGTTTCTCAGTCGGTGCGACTCCGGTCGTCTATACGTTCACCGACGACTCCGGGAACACGGCTGTGTGTGACTTTTTGGTTACTGTGATTGGTATGTCTAACATTCTAACAAACTAATCATACTATTTTTTCATTCTGTCTTTACAATATAATCAAATAGGATCTTTTGTTAAAATTCGCTTTGATCTTTTGTTTGCAAAATGTATTTCTGAGCTGAGCTGATACATGACTTTTCTATAAACTTCTAATATTCTTTTGGTTCAAATCATTTATCAATAATTATAATTTGTAAAAGTTTATTTTGGTATTGCTCAATCATCTATTCACCTTTTATATGTTAGATATAAAGTTGATTTAAAAATCTTTCCATTATTTAATGTGAAAATTAAAAAAGCACAATATTTTGCCAAAATACACTCATACAGGCAAATTTAATAATAAAAAACAACTTAATATAAATTAAAGGGATGCCTGTAAAGTGTCGGATGCCTGTAAAGTGTCTAACTCCACAAAAATTACTTGGAGCTTCCTTGTTTCTCTTCTACCGTGTTGTTTAGCTTATGGTAAGAGAAGAATAAAATAGGGTTAGAATTTTTCAAATGCCCCTTTTAGTATGACGATATCTATCATTCAGCTCAAGAGCGTTAATGAACGGTCATAAACGTCATACAATAATTCATTGTAAAAGCTGACGCATATTTTCGTTTTTTTAACCAGGAAAGCAGTGTTCTTTTTCAATGAAACATTCACACATCATTCAGAGATATCTTACAATGATTTTGGTACAGGATTGAAGTCTCAAATGTCATTTTGGGCAATATCTGACACTACAGGTGCATGCACCTTTAATCATACACCATAATTTGACAAATTAATCACACACCATAATTTGTTGTGTTTTACTAACCCAGCCCTAATTGATATAAACGCACCTACGGTTCTAAATTGTCCTGATGATATTACCGTGGCAACCACACTCGAGGGTGCTGCCGTTGGTGTTACTTGGCTAGAACCTACAGCAGTTGATGATTCTGGTTCTGCCATCGATGTTACATCCACGTCTGTCAGTGGAGATGCTTTCTCTGTCGGTGCAACACCGGTCATCTATACATTTACTGACGACTCGGGGAATGCAGCGGTGTGTGAATTTGTGGTGACAGTGACCGGTTTGTCTAACTTTCTAACATTTTTATTACCAGTGCTACTAATCTCTAATAATTATATTAATAATGCTAATATAAATGAAAACTTCTATCTTCGTATCATACTTTTATTGACCTTCGTAATGCTATATTTAGACAAAGTCTAATAACTATCTACCAAAGGTAATGTTATTGTATTTCTGTGCTCTATTTTCTTCGCCCGATACATAAAACAATGAAATGGAATGCAATTTGCATTTGAATACATGTTGCATTTGGTAAAATTGAGCCAGCACAAATTTGCTTTTGATTGCAATATGCAATCAATCATAAATATTTTTATGCATTGGACAATAGTTTTATGGAATAGGCCCTAGTGCAACTGGGGATAGTAATTTGGTAGTAATGTTGATGACAGTCTTCTATGCAATATTCATTGAAGAATTAAGTCAACTTGATTGATATTAATATCTTATAATGACTTTACCTTTTCAAATAAGCATGCATTTACAGTAATGTTTTGTGGACATTTATACTCTAAAATATTAACCTTTAACCAACTGTGAAACAATTAATCTCTTACTAAACCAGCTTCAATCGATAACAACCCTCCCGTGGTTCTAAATTGTCCCGACGATATCACTGTGGCAACCACACTTGATGGCGCTACGGTCAGTGTGACTTGGCAGCCAAGTCACCACTGACCGTAGCGCCATCAAGTGTGGTTGCCACAGCTGATATCGTCGGGACAATTTAGAACCACGGTCGGGTTGACCACAGTTGTGTACTCCTTCTCTGACGGGTCAGGGAACACTGCAATTTGTGACTTTGTTGTTACGGTGACTGGTATGTCTAACACGCTAACATAAATGATTATCGATATTATTAGCACATTTTGATCCACTAATAAACAAATGAGTGATTATTGATATTAACACATTTGTATCTTCTGATAACAACATATGGGCACAATTTAAATTATTACTGTTGGTACTGCCTTTTTGATTAACAATTCTGCACTTATAATTATGAGCTTAATATTACCATGTGCATAACTACTTTCAAAGCTATTTTGTACCTTTACTGTAATGCTATTAAGACTTTCTGTTGTAATTTGTCTTTTCTCCCCTGATGTGAAATTAATTCATCAACTAAACTTTGTTAACTCTTTGCCTTTTGCTGGATACTTTGTCTCAAACCAATTATTGCCACATATAACTGACCAATGTTGCTTGACTTTCAGTTCTCTGTAGCAGGATGGCTGGATTTCGGTTTTGCAATTTTATTTTGCAAACATATATACATTTTGCAACACCGACCTGGTCATTTCATCGCAGTCTTGCTTGTGATATAAAGACAAACCTAAGGAATTAATAGATGACGGAGCTATGGCATACAAAGTTGTGAATGGATTTCAACATTAATATCTTTGTATCATCGTAAATTGAATAATGCTAGCGAATTCTAAGATGAGTTCTTGTGCTAGTAAAAGGATCTCCCCCCTACAGAAATCTTTACATATCGAAAGCTAGCGGCTAGCTTGCAACTAGCTTGCGGCTAGCTAGCGGCAACCTTAGTAGGCGATCTTTGCTGAAATTGTGAGCGTGCAGCAGTTTATAAGCGTGTCAGTTAGCATCTGGGAAAAGTCTGCTTAATTTCAGCAGATCCCCTATTTCACTTGCTGCTAGCAAGCCACTAGCTAGCCGCTAGCTTGCGACACATTTATATATATTTAGGTTGGGGTCCTATGAAAGTGGTAAACATGAACTTGCTACCATTGTAAGTACAGTACATGTACAGGCTAACCTAAGTAAAAATATGGAGGATGTCATTTTCGGGTTTGTGTCAAGTTTATAATAGCTTCTGATCATCACAAGCATCAAAAAAGTTTTCTGGGATGAACAACCAGCACAATTAAGGGCTTTCTAGCTCAGGTGGTAGAGCACCGGTCTAGCATTCTTGCGGTCTCTGGTTCGATTCCCAGGGAAACTCACATCTTTACTAATTTTCATTTATATGATTGTATTTTATTAAATTATGTTTATGATCATGATTATTTCAGCCTCTGTCGACAACACACCGCCCACCATCTTCAATTGCCCGTCCGACATCTCGGTCAACAGCGTCAACAACAACAACCAAGTGACCGTCACGTGGCTGGAGCCCACGGCAACCGACAATGCGGGTGGCATCCCAACGGTGGTCAGCACAAATAGTCCCGGTGACCTCTTTGGTCTCGGCACGACGGCCGTCACATACACCTTCTTTGATACAGCAGGCAACCCAGCTGTCTGCACCTTTGACGTTCTTGTGAATGGTATATTTATTTATTGTTTTTTTAAAAAAATTATAGTTTTACCCTGATTAAAGAGAGGATGGGGTGGGGTGGGGGGGGGGGGGGTTAATTATGTTTTGGATTTTGATGCATAACATAGACTTGTATTTATTGTATTTATTACTTCAATTAATATGCCATATCATGTTTGTGATTCCTATCCATTCTTTTTCAATATTATATCTATCTTAGATATATTGTGCACGAGAAGTGCTCTTGTTAAAGGGAAAGTTGAGTTTTGGTAGAGAGGGCACTAGACTACTTAATTGGTTTGTGAGGTAATGAAAAACTGAGTGTAAAATTTGAAAGAGCATAATATTTAAACAATAAAATCATCTTTGTTTGATCAAAATCGGTTCAGAAACGGCTGAAATATCCATAAATATAACAATTTGTAATAAACCCGGGGCCCCGGGTTTATTAGAGAATTTTGAACCAGCCGTTAAAAATTCAAAAAAATGCTTCCTCTTTTCAAAAAAGTTACAAAATAGGTATTTAAATAGTTGTTGGTTATTTCTCTATCTAATCACTATTTCAACAAAGCATCACATGCACAATATTTTATTCAAAATGGTTGAAACCGATGAGTGTTTAGAGAGCGCCCGCTTACGTTTTAACGGCTCTTTTTGAATGATAACATGATCTTTACTACGTCATTTGTAATTTTGTGTTCCTTTCTAGTTATAACTATTAGTTTGTAATGTAATGATGCAGGTTTCGGTTACTAAAATTCAGTTTCACTAAAACTGTACTCTCCTTACCAGAACTCAACTATCCCTTTAATCATGCAATGGGTTACTGCTGTTGTTGTTATTATTATGCTTCTTATTATTGTTTTAAATCCTTATATTGTTATCATTTTATTGCTATTAATATCATTTGTGTTATTATTAATAGTTTTAGTACAATTAATATCATGTGTGTAAGTGTTATCATTAATAGTTTTAGTACAATTACCATAGGGCAATTCCACGGTAACGGAAGGACATTCAGACACAATTTTGGAACTTCAATCAAATAATTCAAGGATCCTGCTTTTGATTTTTTATTCTAAATGGCATGTCTTTGATCCTTGTTGGGACACCTTTGATTTCCACTATTTCTAAAATTTTGACCGCATTATGTAAATTAGATATGGACACTAATGAGGCCGGTAACGGAAGGACGCCAAAATGGACATGGATTTTCAATTTTTTTAGTTATGACCCAATCTCTGTGAAGTTACGAGGTTTATCATGTTAAGTTGGCTACTAGTCAATTTCCTTATGTTCACAGAGTATAACACCACCTTTTAAGAAAAATATCTACATTGGTATATTAATTATGAGAAATTAATTACTCCAGTGTTCGGTAACGGAAGGACGGTAACGGAAGGACCTCTGAAAAGTCTATTGGAATTGTACAATAAAATTAATTTTGAAATTTAAAGACCATTTATGAGAAGGAAACATCTCTTTTGTCGTCTAAAATGAGTTTGTATCATAGATAGCATATGGACATCACAAGCATTTACATTTCTATTTTTTTCTTACTATATTTCATGCTCCAATGGCTCTTATTCATGGTCAATCCATGGTAACGGAAGGACACTGAGACACAAATTGTCAACTTTAAGAAAGACATTTTTAAATACTTGTGTTGTTAGAACAGTCTATTTTGATAACAATACTTCCAAAACATACAGTTTTAAGGTCCCATAATTTTTTTATTTTTTTTTATCTCCGCACATTATTGAATATGCATACAAATGAGGTCGGTAACGGAAGGACACTAAAATGGACAAGGTTTTGTTATCAAATCAGTTTTAACTAAAACTCTGTGATATTAAATAATACAAAATATTTTAAGGGTACACATTTCATTCTCTGAAGGGTTAAGAAGAATTTACTTGTTCTTTGATTAAAATTTGTCCGCAGATATTTGAGTTATTTCACACAAAGCGGACCAATGTTCGGTAACGAAAGGACATAATGGACTATAATGTATGATATAACACAGTAGGGTCATTCCATGTCAAATCACCTTAAAACAAATTGAAAATTTTCATCGCAGCCCCCTTCAAATTTGCTAATATTTGGTATGTATGATATTTCAACCTTTAAAAGCGCAAATATTTAAGTTTTAGCCCAATCCGCCCAATGGTTTTGGTGCTATGGTCGATTCTTATGGGGGAGTTTTGTAAGAAATGGGCGTGGGCACCATTTTTCAAATGGCCATTGTCCATTAACCGTTGGGTCAATTTATTTTGTAAAGGTGTCATTGGACTGGGGATGTTATGTGCAATCCATTTATGCCATTTGTGTTCATGCATGAGCGAGTTTGGATAGATAACCTTTGACCTTAGATTTTGAGCTTCCGTTTTACCTCGTGGATCAAATAATTTTGAGATTTTTTTTTGCTTAAATCTTGGCTTGATATAATTTCTACAACATATGAAAGAATTGGAGATATATTATTTCTTGCTTTTTCTACAGCCTTGCTTTTAGTTTGCAAATTTCATGTAAAATTTAATTATTTTAGACCTACACCCATGTCCAAGAATTCTATAGGGGTGTATTGTATTAAAAAAGACCTATTCAAAGTCATGATCAGAGCCTATTCACACCCTGGCTCACCACAGTTAAATAGACCTACTAATCCCCATACGATAGAAATCCAGACAAATGGCATCATGGTACAAGGGCCCTGTTGCAGAAAGAGATACAATCAATTGTGAGCCAGATCAAATGTTCTAAATGCACAAATCTGATTGGTTGAAACACAGAAAATTACTAGTCTGACCACGCTACGCCACTGATAGCTGGCCATTGCAGGTATTGTCTCATTATTTTTGGTTTTCATATATGAGAGACCAATATTTGAACATAAATTTTGTCATAATATGTAATATGAGGTACCTTGTCCATCTGTTACCATGTGTATGGTAACGGAAGGACATTTTCTTTTGTTATTTATTAATTAACGAAGAAACAATGAGTAATACAATTGTTAGCAATGGGAAGGCCTACTTCAACTTGCTTTGCACTGAAGATTGGTCTGCTCTCTAACAATTATGTGAGCCACAAAATTAAAAATATTGATTTTTTGGTAACGGAAGGACATTTTCATAGGCTGAAAATAAGAAGTCATTGAAGCATAACAAATCAAATACATCATACAAATTTACTATTTTACGAAATGGTCATATCTCGGGAGTCAGAATAATGGATTTTAGGCTTAACTGGGGAAATATAAAACAAACACAGGATCAAAACACTTTTTCACAAAAATGTCAAATTTGTGGGGTTCAATTATGGTTATAAAGTTATTATAAAAAAACAACTAAAATTATGTAAAACTAAAATTTTCTCATTGAATTCCAAAAATATAGAATTTAAGCTTTGATTTGATACCAAATTTGTATCATAAAAATGCTTGTAAAATTTTTGGTCAAATGTCCACTTTGGCGTGGAATTGCCCCATAGTCATCATGATTGATAATGTTGATTGCGATTCTTTCGTCCAGACCGAAGTGCACCAGTCATCAGCAACTGCCCCACCGACATCTCGGTCACCATTCCGTTTGGCACCACCAGCGCCACCATGACGTGGACTACTCCCACGGCAACGGACAACTCTGGAAATGCTGTAACCGTGACGTCGACCCACGACGCAGGAGATGCTTTCCTTCCCGGTGTGACTCCAGTCACGTACACCTTCACAGATGATCAGAACAACATTGCCATCTGCACCTTCGATGTGATCATCATTGGTAAGTTTGTAGAACCTTTTAAAGCTATCATCAACTTTGTTATAACCATGCAGGTAAAGTGTTCTGAACTAAATTCAGGTTAATTCCAAAAAAGTTCCAAAACGTAATGGCAAAATGTGATGAATGGTTGATGAAATGTGTATTGTTGGGATTGTTGTGATCTGGTATGTCCACTGACTATTGTGTGAAATTTTCACGTTAAATGGATATGGTTGTGGCAAGATTGGTAGAGCGCGCGCTTTCCGATCATGAGATCCCGAGTTCGAACCCTGCCCACTGCCTTTGTCCTTCAGCAAGACAATTTATCCACAATTGCTGCTCTCTACCCAGGTGTATAAATGGGTACCATGGTCGGGTGTTAATTAGCCTGTAGCGCCATCATCAGTGGCAGCTCGGCTAGTATGCTCCCTGGGGAGTTGAGAAAGTATGCAATATCATTGTGTGGGTTTGAAATGTACCTGTTGACCATGGGTAATAATAATTAAATAATTATTTAAGCGCTTAGAGGCTCTTTGCAATTTGCGCTATATAAATGTCTATTATTATTATTATATATTATGGCAAAGTAATGAGCGAAAATGCAAAGTGATATTCGCTAACTCATTGCACTGACTTTGTACACAGTAAGAACTTTCCAGTGGATAATTACAAATTTGAACACAAATTTGAACACAGCGAAACCTGCTCCCAAATTCAGCGATTTTTGCTTGACTTTTTTTGGGTTTACTGATGGGCGCCGGATTTCTGATCACTGATGTCCATAGGGTAGAATCGGTAGATTTCAAGCGGAAAAATACACTAGACTCCCTGGCAGATTTGAAATTCAGCGACTCTTTGGACCGAGGCAAAACAGTTCTAAATAATCTAAAAATCATGTTTGATTTTTAGGTTGAGTAATTCTAACCTTGTTAGAAGTTCATAATCATAACTGCTAACTTCACTTGTTCTAAGTAACTTTCCAAACCATCATTGTTTACCTTGCAGTCGATGGCGACAGCAACATCCCAGTCATCTCCGGTTGCCCCTCCAACATTGTCATCACTAGCGAAAGCAACGCCAATGGTGCCACAGCAACGTGGGTCGAGCCCACTGCTGTGGACAATGATGGGGCGGTGCCGACGATAGCGCAGACAAGCACTCCCGGATCGTTCTTTTTCATCGGAGAGACGACCGTCACCTACACCTTCACAGACACCACTGGCAACCAGGCCATGTGCTCATTCAATGTTATTGTCATTGGTATGTCAGTGCTCTTGACACTCTTTCCTCCCCTATGATATAATAACGGTACTTCGTTTTACGATATTTTTGTTAGTATTTTTGAGACTGTTGTGATTTGTAAATCATTAGATAAAATTCAGTGGTAATAATCAATAATTTTGATAATAGGTTTGATTTATAAAGCGCCTAATATGAAACCATATCATCCCCAAGCGCTTTACACTATTATTATCCCTGGTCATAGGATACAACGCAAACCAGCGCACATTGTGTGCACCATCTCCACTCCCTTGGGAGCATTCCTTCCCAAGCTGCTCTAATCGAGCGTCATTACCATATGTGATAATTCATCTCGAGCTCTACCAATGCACAATACAGTTGGCCACTTTTCACAGTTGCATCCTGTGTACAACAACAAGATTTTTTTTCAAGATTTCCACTGCGATAGGATTACTTGGAGCAAGGGTTTATTTATGGCACAACGTGAATAGTTTTTTCCTTCGAAGAGCAGTGATCCTAAGAAATAATTTCTGTGTGGTATAATGTTAAAATCCTCTTCAAACATTGATTATCCATTAATCTCAACAAATCAAAATCCATTTCATTCTTCTGTTACCATAAGCCAAACAATAAGGTACATGTACAAAAGAAATATGAAAGCTCCAATTGCGTTTGCGTGAATTAGAAGTTAATAGATCACGTTAACAAATCTTTCAGATCAAACTGGACCTCAGATCCTCAACTGTCCAGTGGACATTGCCGTTATGGTGCCCTTCGGAGCATCCAGTGCGACCGTCACCTGGACAGTTCCCTCGGCGTCGGACAACTCCGGCGGCCAAGTGACGTCGACCAACAGTGCCGTACCCGGTGACTCGTTCGCACTCGGCATCACTCAAGTGATCTACACGTTTTCAGATGCGCAGGGTAACCCTTCAGTCTGCTCCTTCAACGTCATCGTTACAGGTGAGTTACTGTAGTGTAAATATTTTATTTTTCGGTTATAATTACATTTCCCCAAGACATTCCTATGAAATGTGAATAGCTTGCCAGAATGCTATGTTGAGATGGCCTCATTATCTTGAAAGTCACATATTAATTAAAGTCTGATGGAAAAGCATAGGTGGAAATTGTATTGATTTTATTGATTATTTATCAATGAAATTTGTATAAACTGAGAATGTAGAAAATAGACTAATACAGTAATTTTTCAAATGAAAAAAATCATACAGCGTACAACAGCAAATCTTAGCAAATCTTATATTCGCAACCTAAATTACTGCAAATCTTAATATATAAGTATTGTTTCTTCCACACAAATTAATAACCTTTATTAAAACAGAAGGAATAAACATAACGGAAGTGCTGGTATTATTGTGTCCTTGATGTTGAAAATATGTAACTAAGAATTTTTCTCTTTTTTTCCCCCTGTTCATGCAGCTGATACGGATAACCAGATCCCGATCATCGCAGGTTGCCCGAACAACATTGCCGTCACGGCCGACATGTCACTCTCCGGGGCCTTCGTGCAGTGGGTGGCTCCCACGGCAACAGACAACTCTGGATCAGTCTCCACATCAACAACAGCTAACCCCCAGGACTTTTTCCCCATCGGCGACACCACGGTCACCTACTCGTTCACCGATCCTTCTGGCAACATGGCCTTCTGTTCCTTCGACGTGCTGGTTTCAGGTAATTTAGATCTCTCTTTGCCACACTGAGCAAACCCCCCTGTGACACTAGAATACCCCATGTGACAAACCTCTATTCAGGTTTAGCACTGCAAACAAACTTAATTTCAGAATAGCTGTGACAAGTGACTCTTTAATTAGTATTGTAACCAGTGACCTAGCTTTGGGGGGGGGGGGGGGGGGAGCCTGTGCCCCCAATTATTTTTAAAAAATCAATAAAATGTAAGTCGATGTATCCTAGATTTCAAATATAGCAGATCCTTTGTCTAGGCCATGTACTGAAAAGAAGAAAAAACAGAAGGGGAAAAGCTATAACAAAAATAAAGCAATACAAAAGGAGTGCCTCTCCCGCTCCCCCCCCCCTCAAACCATTCAGTCCGACCATGTTACGTCACTGGTTGGAACTATAGTCGACCATGGCATTAAAGAAGGTTAACATCCTCTTTTTTTTTTCTCTCTTGCAATCAGACGACACGCAACCAATCATCAACAACTGCCCATCACCCATTTCCATCACCGTGCCGTTTGGCGTCAGCTCCGCCCTTGTGACGTGGACGACGCCCACGGCAACCGACAACTCTGGCTCTGTGACGCTGGACTCCAACACGGCCAATCCTGGTGACAGCTTCCTCCTCGGGGAGACCCAGGTCCTCTACTTCTTCAGGGATAACTTCGGAAACAACGCCATCTGCTCTTTCCTTGTCACGGTTACTGGTAAGTTGCAGTGGTAGAGAAGGTGCCCAGGGGCCCGTTTCATGAAAGGCTCTTAGCTAAGACAGTCTTAAAGTGACTTAGTAACATTGTCCAAACTCACAAATTCCAAATGAAATTCTAGCGGTTCCTTCATACCTTGTTGTATTCTTATTAACAAAAAAAGCATGAGACAGGTTTCGGTTTTTCAAACTTCCCTTTCGTTAAAAAGATATTCACGATTGAAGTGTTCCGATGTCAAATTATCCAATGGATCGTCTGAACTGTGTACAAAGTGAGTGCAATGAGTTACTGAATGTCACTTTGCATTTTTGCTCATTACTCGGCCATATAAAGTCCATTTAACTTTAAATTTTCACACAACACCCAGTGGACATATCAGTTAACAACAATATACATTGTATCAACCACTCATCGATTTTCGTCAACAAAGTTACTAGATCCCTTTTAACTGTCACTCAAATGTGACTGATCTACGGACATACGGAGGGCGTTTGTTCCGTTCACAAAGGACATGATTGGAAGTATAATAGCAAAGGTGCTTTCATGCAACACGTGTTGCCGTTAATGTCAAAGTTATGCCAAGGTTGTGTACGAACATACATGTAGTTAAGAGCCTTTCGTGAAACGGGCCCCTGTAGCTGAATGCAATAAGTTGTAGAAACATTAAATGCTAGTAATGGAATTTGACGTGGCAGGAGTATAAGCAATACTTTTCACATCATTATTACTATTTTTAAGATTATTATTTTTAATTGTGGCTGCAGTTGGTCCGTGTAATACTATTTTATTATTGATATTATTATTATTATTATTATTATTATTATCACTATTATTAATTATTATTAGCTAGTAATTATATGATAGATATTAAAATAATTGATGCAACAATATTTCAATTATTATGAACTATCCTTGGTTGTTAGCAATTCTCTTTGATTTATTAGTAATTCTTCTTCCCACGTCTGGTTCTTTTCCAACAACGCTCTTGGTAATACCACCATCCATGTCATCAGTTGATGCCCTAGTAGTAGAAAAAGTTAATATTAGGATGATGTATAATTACATAATTGATTATTTTAATTCTTAATTTGAATTCATTTTTAACTTCAGAATTGACGTAACAATATTTTAAATATTATGAAATATACCTCTTTGTGAGCAATACTATCTGACAGTAAGTAATTCTTCTCTTTCTGGTTGCTTTCCAACATAGCTCTTGGCGATTCCACCATCCCGGTTGTCAGTGGCTGCCCTCAGGACATTGATGTCTCAGCCGATACCAACCTCCCCGGTGCTGTCGTATCCTGGACTGAGCCAACGGCAACGGACAACGACGGAGGCGTGGCGGTGTCCCTTACCAACGCCCCCAATTCATTCTTCCCCTTCGGCACGACCACGGTTAGGTACACCTTCACTGACCAGAGCGGTAACCAGGCCTTCTGCGAATTTGATGTTATCGTCATTGGTAAGTCTAGTCCTGGTTTTTGTATTTCTTCACCTCAAATTTACCTGAGCCATTGTTTCCTCTCTCTCTTATTCTTCTTATTATTCTTCTTATTCTTATTCTTATTCTTATTCTTATTCTTCTTATTCTTATTCTTCTTATTCTTTTTATTCTTCTTATTCTTCTTATTCTTCTTATTCTTCTTATTCTTCTTATTCTTATTCTTATTCTTATTCTTATTCTTATCCTTATTCTTATTCTTATTCTTATTCTTATTCTTATTCTTATTCTTATTCTTATTCTTATTCTTATTCTTATTATTCTTCTTATTTTTTTTTGGGGGGGGGGGGAGGGATTTATTAATGTATTTCTTTTCGGTCTTACATTTTTTGTTACGATGTAAAATGCAATATCTGCATTTTTGTAAATTTGGGATATTTGTGATCTCGTGAAAAACAATGAAAAATTACTTCTTAACCATAAAAGTATACCTTTAGTTTTAATGATCGTGGGTATTATTTTAAAGGCAATAGTAGAAATAGTATACAGTGGCAGGATTACTCAAACCGAGCATTTATTGTATTTAACAATTGAAGGGAACCAACACCCCAAAATCATATTTTTATAAATGAAAGTTAATTCAGTTATAGTACTAGTCCATCCCATCAACGTGTTCGGAAAAATAGATTTCCAGACGATTTCTATATTTTAAAATCTCATCACCATACTAAAGTATCTGTTCATGGGTCTGTAGAAAAAGACTAGTCTATTGTCTAGGATGTACATATTCTGTTGTCTCGCAACCATTTGGCATTATTGAACCAAAGGTCCTGTTAATAGATTCTGTAAGTTTGTGGATTAATTGCATTTTGAATGACTCTGTTTGACATCTATTTGATATCAAAACAACGGTACCAAACATAAAGCATGTGTTGTTCTTTGCATGATGGTCCCCTTTAATAAACTCTTCAAATCCAAAAAAAAACATTTTGTGGATTATCATCAAACATTGCATAAATGGAGAAACAGATTATTATAATTGGATGGCACTAGCTTATTATAAGTATCCAGTCTTGCTCCAGCTTGTCCACTTTATATATATATTTTTAAAAATCTTTTCCTCTAGATGACGTACAACCGCAGATAAGTGGCTGCCCAACCAACATCGTGCTAGATGTTCCGTTTGGTACCACCAGTGCCGTCATCACCTGGCTGGAGCCGATCGCCACTGATAACTCGGGCGTCGTAAACGTCGTCCAGAGCGACGACCCTGGAGACATATTCGCGGCTGGTGTTTCGACCCAGGTCACCTATACCTTCACGGATGATAATAACAACTTTGCTGTGTGCACTTTCTTGGTTGCCATCAACAGTACGTTTTAAAGCTAAACAACCGTTTTGGGGAACCTCTCAAAATAAACAGAAACATGACATTTGTTGCTTTTAATGTAAACAATGTACGAGTCAAAGAATATATCATACACTGCCTCTTGCCTGAGAATGATTAGAAACAATATACAAAATATGTTATGTTGTGTGGTTGCCTTCGTTAGAGAGTTATTTGAATTTGTTTCATACTTACCTGAACTCGGCTCTCTTGTGTAACAACACCTTGGGTAGTGATATGATATACATTTTTGTATAAAGCCCGATCACAGAATTTTACTTTGTATCTATTATGTATGTATTTCTGTATTATCCCCTTCAATAGCACGTTCTTGTGAGGCCCATTCAAATACAAGAACCTCTTTTTCTTGTATTGTGTCACAAACATTTCATTTGATCATTATAATTCAGCAGTAGCACACACACTGGGTGCTAGTGGATAAATATGACCCCCCAAAAATAACATCAACCCTATCCCTAACCCTAAATTTGGTGGCAATATGATAGATTTTGAGGCAATGGTTAGATTCGGTGGCTATGGTAAGGCTCAATTTCTGGCCCGGGTATACTTATCCACTAGCGCCTACACTGAGTGTACATGTCATTGAACATTTCTTTCCCTTTGTCTCTCATCTCCAGTTGGGGGCGATATGACCATCCCCGTCATCGCCAACTGCCCCGATGACATCGCCCAGTTCCTCCCTGATGACAACAGCGTCGTCCAGGTGCAATGGACCGTCCCCACGGCAACAGACAACTCCGGTCTTGTTCCCAGCGTCGTCGCTACTTCAACCTCTGGTGAACTGTTCACAGTTGGAACCACGCAGGTTACATACACCTTCACTGATGGGACTGGCAATGAGGCCGAGTGCTCATTCACTGTTTCCGTCTTCGGTATGTCTGAACTTTTTGTGTTGATCAAATCTATATATTTTTGTCTGTTTTTGTATGAATGTAACATCGTCATTTGAGAAAGAGAAGGGCGCTAAGTCTCTTTTGGTACTTTTCGAAATAGTCCTGTTTGAAGTTTGAAAGTCTTGTAGAAACCCAATAAAACTCTCACCTCATGATGTGATGATATAATATGATTTAAAACTATATCTTTAGAAAATTATTGAACAATATAATTACATATAACTGTAATTACATATACATTGCTACTTGCTGTTTACTGTTTTTTTTATGTCATGAGTACTTTTCAATGTAATTTTATTGTAAATTCCTATTGTTGTTCAGCTGTAGCAGCACATGTGACAATTTGTCAAATGAATACCATAATTTAATTTATTTAAACTATAATTGCTATTTTAATATAATTATTATTCAGACAACACCGACCCGACCTTCCTCTTCTACCCGGGCGATATCACTCTCGTCGTCTCCCTCGTTACCCAGTCGGCCACCGCCACGTGGACCGAGCTGTTGCTGCACATGTTAACAATTTCAATAAAAAAAAAATTATTATCATAATTGTTATTTTAAAATATTATTACTATTCAGACACCACCGACCCCACCTTCCTATTCTGCCCGGGCGATATCACTCTCGTCGTCTCCCTCGGTACCTCGTCGGCCACCGCCACGTGGACCCAGCCGATCGCGCAGGACAACTCGGGCACGGTCTCCCTCGTCAGTCAGAGTGCCCAACCGGGAGACTCTTTCCCAGCCGCACAAACCACAACCGTCCTCTACCTGTACCAAGATGATTCCGGCAACCCTGCTTCCTGCTCCTTCGATGTGATCGTCAACACAAGTAAGTTTGCCTTTTTAAAATTTATTTGTTTTTGTCTTTCTTTCACTTTAACAGTCACTGCTAGCAGGAGATATCAATCTGAGTTTATTACACAACTGCTAACCGGTTCTGAAATCTCCACAGACTTTCTTGACATGGAATATGTCACATCGTGACAGAGATGACTGTGCTCTATAAGTGGCCATTATTATTATTATTATGATTATTGTTATTGAGTTCTATTCTGTTGTCACCCTAGATGATGATCAGCGCCCAGTGATTGACAACTGCCCGGACAACATCGCCGTCGAGGTTGAGATCGGAACAGGAGGTATCCCCGTGACCTGGGTCATCCCCACGGCAACAGACAACTCTGGAGTCGCACCTATCGTTGATAACAATGCCGATCCCGGTGACTACTTTGAGGTTGGATCCACGCTCGTCGTGTACACCTTCTCTGACAGCAACGGGAACGAGATCCAGTGCGCTTTCAACGTCGCTGTCACTGGTGGTGAGTGCTCTTCTTTGTTTGCATTAAAGGATGTTTGACGTTATAAATTACTATTACTATTGTCTATTACGTGACAGGACTTGACATGTAAAGCAGTAATTTTAACAAATGCGCTGTAATGCACAGTACTATGATGTGAAAACTTAGTGACATATGCACAATACTATGATGTGAAAACTTAGTGACATATGTAACAATGATTTTTTTTTTTTTAATCCACAATATTATAATGTGAAAACTTGATTAAGAATGTAACTACAAATTTATTTTGACAATGTGTACAAATGTGCAGAAAATGCATCTCACCAGCATAAGTACAGATGTACATTACCTTCAAATGAGAAGATTATTTTGAGGCAAACAGGACACATTTGGTTAACCTAAAAAAATAGTAAAACAAATGTTTAACAAATTCATCCATGTTTTCTCGTTCTGTAGTTGACACCACACCTCCCCTGGTTCAGACTTGCCCCACCGACATCTTCGTCGACACCGATGTGACAACCACGGGCAGGGTCGTCACTTGGGACACCCCGATCGTCGCTGATGCATCCGGCGACCCAATCAGCATCGTTGTCTCTAAGGCCAGTGGCTCCTTCTTTGATGTCGGTGTTACCGAGGTCGAGTACACATTCGTCGATTCATCGGGCAACTGTGCCTTCTGCAACTTCCAGGTCATGGTTACTTCAGGTACATCATTGTTAAACCTGTTCCCTACTTGATTGTGCGATTCCCTTAGAGTTAGGGTAGTTCAGATCGTTAATCAGGGGGGTGTTGCATAAAGAGTTGCGATTAATCGCAAAGTTGTGTTCAATCGCAAGTCAGAAAATGCGCCTAAATGTGCAATTCTGATTGGCTCTAGTGCGCGCATTTTCCGACTTGCGATCTAACGCAACTTTGCGATTAAGCGCAACTCATTATGCAACACCCCTAGATGCACAGTGCCATCTTGCAAACTCCTTTTGCACAGTGCGTGCTTCACACTGGCCCAGTGTTATGCAGTGTGCGCAAACTAGCCTAGTTAAAAATGGTGACCCTTGTGTAGCATTCCTACCCATGACGATCTTTAACTTATTGCAGAATGAGCCCAAGATATTCTCAGCTGAGAGTTTCAGTGAAAATCTGTGTTTTTATTAAGTTCATAATAATTGAGAAATGCATGAATGTCAATAACTATTCATGGTGCGGTCATTTTCACTGATTCAAAAGTTAACCCTTATAGGGTAGAATGGGAGGGGATGTAGTTCTAGAGTAGCCATAGTGGCCTTTGCTCCACAAGTTTTGTGATTGCTCAGACATTTGTGAAGATGCTGCTGCAATGCTTTTATCAAGGATTGCACATTTATTTAAACCAAGATTTTAAAGATTAAACATACAGTTAAGTAGTCGTGACTTTTTGTCTTAACGTGTCAGCCCCAACAATTTAAATTATGATGCATGTTCAAAAATATATATATATATACCGGTAATATAACTTATTTAGAAAATGTGATATATTATAAGCTTATTTAATAGTTTTAGATGAGACGATTATATGCATACAATTCCCTTTTATCTTTCAGTCGACAATGAAGAGCCAGTCATCAGTGCGTGCCCTGGCGATATTTCTCGCACCGTTCTGGACGACACGGCCGGAGGCGTCGTCACCTGGGTCGTCCCCACTGCCGTCGATAACTCGGGCAACCCTGCGAGGCTCGTCACCAACCCCATCGCTCCCGGAAGCTTCTTCCCCGTTGGCGTGACATTAATGGAGTATGACTTTGTGGATGACGCCAACAACATCGGTCGGTGCATGTTCACCATCACCATCGACCAAGGTGAGAATTGATTTTTTGTTTGTATGAGACAAGGAGGATCATTTGTTTTCTCATAATTCTAATATGCATGATTTAAAGGGGACCACCAGGCAAATAACAACACATAATTATGTGTTTTGGTACCGTTTTGTGATATCAAATAGATACCCAACATTTCGCAAAGGGTTGTGTAATTCATAAACAAAGCAATTAATTACCACCACTTACGGAACCACTATTATTTCCTGGTTCCGTATGGGCCAAACATTTGCGAGTGCGCCAATGCTATTCACGCGTACGTTTGGAGACAATAGAATCCCGGACAATTCGTTTGCTCTGGACAAAGTAGTCTCGTTTATGCAGACCCATGAACGCATGCTTTAGAATGATGCGTTTTGCAATTACATATTTATTTCTTCCTGGAAACATATTTTTGTGAACTTGTTGATGGAATGGACTACTAAAGATTTTATCTTTTATTTATAAGAATATTATTTTGGGGTGATGGTACCCTTTATTAAGTATGTCGATAGCACTTTCCTTTTCCCCATTCAATAATTTAAATTTGCACATATATGACACAATATACTGAACAAATAATTAAAGTTCACTTCAAATTTAATAATTATCCACATACAAAATGAGAAAGTATTTGTTTATACAGGCAAGGAAATCATATAGAAGATCTGATTGTTTTAACAAGGGCAAAATTCAATTCTGACTTGTGTACAGGTATAATATCTCTGTCATGCAGTGACTAATTTTGAAGGAATTATAAATACTTTCACGTCTGATTCTCCTCGCAAAGTGAGTCCCTGTGAATATGGCAGTGTGTGTCTTGCCAGACCAATATCTTGTTATTTAGTGACTAATTTTAAAGGAACTATTATTTTAAAAAAATTAATTTCAGACTCTCCATGCAACGTGAGCCCCTGTGAAAATGGTGGCGTGTGTCTCGCCCAGAGTCTGACGGACTACGTATGTGTCTGCCCCGGATGTTTTGTCGGTGTCAATTGCCAGATCGGTGAGTGAACTTTAACTCCTAACGAGCCAAGCTCGCATTTTTGCGAGCTACAATGCACACAAATGCCATATATAGAGCGTTAAAAGCCCTGGCATGTTAAGAGTTAATAGCTTCTTATTATTTTGTAACTTTGTGTTGCTCTGATTGTAGCAATTAGAAGCAAAAATGGCAATAACAATGTTGGTAGAAAAGGCAAGAATAGAGGGTCAAAAGAAAGTCTGACCAGATTCTGACCGTATGCGTCTGCGTTGGATGCTTTGTCGGTGTCAATTGCCAGATTCGGTGAGTGAGCTTTAATAGCCTCTTATTATTCGTTTACCTTGTGTATATGTAGTTGCTACAATAAGAGTGAAGATTACAATACAAAGGTTTGATGTTTAAGGGATGAATATAGGGTCAAAAGAAAATTTGCCCAAATCAGAGTCTGACCGACTACGTATGTGTCTGCCCCGGATGCTTTGTCGGTGTCAATTGCCAAATTTGTGAACAAACTTAGTCTCTCATTTAATCATACTTTACTTCGTAGACATATCTATGTAATTGCTCTGATTGTAGCAATCACAAAATGGCAATAAAACGCTTTGAGAGGAAAGCAGGAATATAGGGTCAGAATCAAATACAGACTTATTTTGTTCAGCTTGTAGGGAAAATATATAGATTTGCTCACTAATTAGCAGATGTTATAAGTTAAATAATAATCCTTTTCTAATGATAGTATTAAATAGTACAAGTATAATATAAAATATCCTAATTTTAAGACACAAACTGCAGTAGCTATTATTGTTACATACATCTTTTTAGTACTGTGAAATTCCACTCATTCTTAAATCTCACAAATTATCTTTCCCCTATTTTCTACCCACAGAGCTTGACCCCTGCGATGGAAACACATGTGTGAATGGCGGCGAGTGCGTACAGTACCCCAACTCGTGCACACAGTACTATTGCAGTTGCCCATCGTGTTACTACGGCGACTTCTGCGAGAATCGTGAGTTTCATCTTATATTCACATCCTTTCAATTTCTTTTTGTTTCTTAAATAGAAATTGATGAATAAATTATTAAGCCAAAAAGGAAAGAAAAAGAAAAAAGGAAAAGAGAAAGACAAACAAAATCCCCAAATTGCATTCTGCTAGACCTGCTCCTGTACTACATGTACTTTGGTGACTTCTGCGATAATCATGTTGTCATGACAAATATGAATTTTCAGAGGCATTTTTTATAGAAGACCTGGAGCATTTTTTAATATTGGCTAATAATTTGAAGAATGTGCATTTTTAATGTGCCTAAACTCTGGTACAAAGTATAGGGAGGTATATGTATTGTTAATATAATAACCCTAAAATGACTGGGGGGAGGGGGGGGGGGGGGGGTGGGCTGATTAGGCCCCCTCCTAGATTTTTAGGAATTACTCTGAATTACACACCACGTTACTTTGTGACTTTTTTCTGTAGTCTTGCATGATATATTTTCTATAGAAGCACAGGTACAGGTATATATGTGCTGCTACACATTTATTAATTGTGTGATTTTCACCCACTCCCGTTTCTTTTCATCCCTCCAAAATAGGTGTCGATGCTTGTGCCTGCAACAAGTGTGAGAATGGAGGTGTGTGCTCCGCGTTAACTGGTGGAACTTCCTGCACCGACTATACCTGTCTCTGCACTGGCTGCTTCGTCGGACAGTACTGCGAAACGGGTGAGTAGTATTATGATGATGATGATAACGGTGAGATAGTGTGATGATGATGATGATGATGACGATGATGAAGATGATGATTTAGATGATGATGATCATGGAGGTGCATGTTCCCCATTAACTGGTGGAACTTCCTGCACTGACTACAACTGTCTCTGCACTGGCTGCTTCGTCGGCCAGTTCTCTGAAACACGTGTCTGAGAAGTACTATATGATGATTATGATGATGATGGTAATGAAGATGATGACGATGATGATGAGTATGATGATGATGAGTATGATGATGGCGATGATGATGATGATGGTGGTGATGAAGATGATGACGATGATGATGATGATGATGATGGTGATAATGACGATGATGATGATGAAGATGATGAAGATATAATTGTGGAAAATGTGTAATTTAGCCACTGTTTAGAGGACATACTCTTCAATAAAACCTGCACTAATTAGATTTTAATTGACATTGTAAATTTACTTTCCTTCCCTGTAGAGTACAACCCCTGTGCGACTGCCCCATGCCAGAACGGTGGTCTGTGCAACAACATTGCCGACTCCTGCTCGGCCTACAGCTGTGAATGCCAGGGATGCTACACTGGATACAGCTGCGAGATCGGTAAATATCATGATTTTAAACTTAAATTTTTTTTTGTTTTGGGGGGGGGGGGGGGGAGGGAGGTAACCCGTTTTGATACAATTTGATACAAATAATACACAAGTGTTTATAATCAACATGACTCCTGCCTGTATAATCTA
The DNA here is from genome assembly GCA_037951105.1 of Echinarachnius parma. NCBI lineage: Eukaryota > Metazoa > Echinodermata > Echinoidea > Clypeasteroida > Echinarachniidae > Echinarachnius > Echinarachnius parma. The sequence continues at coordinate 44,490 of JBAMJV010003713.1, forward strand.
CAACTGTTGCCGTATACTATAAATACAGGCTAAAACTTTGCAAATTCTTAATTATTCACCCATTTGCCATTTTATTTTGTTTTATTACAGGAAAGTTAGGATTCTCTATTAAAGTGTCTCCAAATTATTTATATAGGTTGGCTACACTAATTGTACTTTTTAGAATTTGAAACAAAACTATGAAAAAGCTGAATAACGCAAGTAACTTTTATACATGTATTACAGATATGAAGACCATCATATACACATTTCATGCACATAATATGCAAGAATGACTTACATGTACATTGTACATTCCTTCATTAATTATGCAATTTTTGATCTCGATTATCTTCAGCCATCCCCAACCCGTGTGACGATGACCCATGTGAGAATGGCGGCTTCTGTTCCCGCATTGGTGGAAGCTGCTTCTCCTACCAGTGTGCCTGCCAGCCCGGCTTCACTGGACCACGTTGCGAGGATGGTAAGAATTTAGAAGAATCTATAAATCAAAAGATGTTATCCATCGCAGAATCAATGACAATTTCAGAATTAATCCATTGATCAGGCTTCACTGGACCACGTTGCGAGGATGGTAATACTATTTAAGAATCCTAATTAAAAGATACATGACATTTTTTTTTCTTCAGAGAATAGTTCACATTTTGTACATTGCCAGCCCGGCTGATTTATTAACTGGACCACGCTGTGAGGATGGTAGGAATATATATCAAGAATCCTAATGACATATTTTAAAAGAGAATAGTAAACATTTTGTACGTTGCTAGCCCGACTCCACTGGACTGCGCTGCGAGGATGGTAAGAATCTAGAAGATTCAATAAATCACTCATCGGATGAATTATCCATCACAGAATCAATGATACGTTTATAATTAAATCCATTGTCTTGCGGGTGTGTGGTGAAATTTTGAACTAGTGATGATTCTTAAACTGCTCCTGTACTTCTTCAGGGGGGTGTTTCACAAAGATCCTAAGTTGAACTTAACTTTAAGTTGGACTTAAACATTATGGAAAGCCCTTAGTTTCTTTGATATTTTTTTTGCAAATAAAAAAAAAAAGGAATAAAATTATGATTCAAATCATAAATATATTCTATTGTAAAGGAGATTTCACATTCTTGATGAAAAATGTATGAAAATTATAAAATACTAGCATTTTTGCTTTTGAATATATTTTATTCCAAGGCTACAAATGGCTTTCCATAATGTTTAAGTCCAACTTAGAGTTAAGTTCAAATTAAGATCTTTGTGAAACACCCCCCAGGTGATAGGTATTTTGTTGTGTGGTTGCAATTTATACTTCTGAAGTGCAACAGGAGATCTACCAGAGTTTGGCGGTAATTAGAACCACCCGTCTATTAAGCTCTGATTGGCTGATCGGTCAATGCGGGCCTACCGCTGACCGCTGTGTCCCTATTGGCATCTAGAAGAATGTTTCCAGGGATTAAATGCATATTTTCATATGCACATGCCACTTTTTAGACAAAACACACATAATGATTGTAACAAATGCATATTTTGTCGCTTTTTTGTATTTGTGTTTGGTTGAGTGCATTTTTGTTAGGTTGTTACTATCTTAATGTGTATTCTGCAACTGTACAGCAAGGAATTGCCATATCGCATATCATTGTGATATTCCATATTAAGCTTTACAAATCCATGGATTGTTCCTTGATTGAAGGAAATAATTATTTTCATTCTTAATATACTCTGTTTTACTTTTTTTGTATAGCTGTGGTAACTCTGGTTAATCTGTGCAACAACTTCCCGTGTGAGAACGGAGCTTCATGCGTCTGCTCTGGATCCGGTAGCTATGCCTGCCTCTGCCCACCGGGCTACAATGGAATCGACTGCGAGATTGGTCTTAGTAAGTTTCAAGTTCTAGTTTATTTAATTTCCCCTTTCAACAAGTTAACGATGATAGATACATTTATAAAACACACAATAATATATGAATGGTATATGAAACTCAAATAAAAAATAATAAAGAAATATATATAAAGTTGATTGATAATTGGAGAAAGACGAGGAGACCTTTGGAAAAACAGAACTTTTGAAGAAATGATCCTCTAACTTTTTTTCAAATGATCATTATTTTATAAATGGGTTGAACGAGAAATGGGGAAAGCAGAAGTATGTGCAAAAGGGGAAAAGAGGAAAGAAAAGTCTTACAAGTAAGTCACCTTTCTCCTATTGTTTCCCTTTCTTTGCAGCATATATTGAAATAATTATTACATATATTTCTATTACGTGATCATTGTTTTGTTAATTTCTTCAATTTTGGATTTTCTCCTGGAACAGTCTCGTCCCAGGATGCCTGTTTGTCCTCCCCGTGCTTGAATGGAGCCAACTGCATCAACAGTTACCATAGCAACAGCGAGGTGAACGGTCAGTACGCCCCCGAGTACACCTGCGTGTGCGCCGATGGATTCACTGGAACCAACTGCGCCTTCACCTCTGGTGAGTTGTACAGTCAACTAGAATAAATTGTCACAAAACTGCTGCGAACTGATTATCTGCAATAAAAGGCAATAAAAGTAATCAAATGTAAGTCAAATTGAGACATAAAAAAAAATTAGTTTTTTAAAGCACTTTCAATTAAAAAAGTATGCATCATTCATATCGGTCACTTTACTTTTTGCTGCAGTGATTAAAAAAAACCAACACATTTCTGGGTATTTTGTTTGATAAAACTGTCAACCGTTGTTTTTGTTGTGTTAAGGGGTTTTCCACTACAAAGTGAGAAGGGGTCTAATATGAATACCACTAGCTACGTTACTTTGCTTCTGCGGCAAACAATCACCGCTTAAAAGTTCTTTTATTTGAATGTGCCTAAATATTTCACTAGCTTGACTGCGGTTTCTTTAAACCCTAAATGGTTCACAACTAGAATTCTATCATATGTTTTTGTAACAATTTTGATAAAATGAACTCATTTGTTTTCCACAATTCTTTTTACCTATCAAAGCCAATAATCCCAGCCTTGAGGTTTGCGACGTCGACAGGTGCGAGAACGGCGGAGAGTGCCGCAACTCTTACCACAGCTACGACCAGCTTGTCTCGTACTACTGCGACTGCCCAATCGGTTTCTTCGGAGAGTGCTGCGAGCTCAGTCGTGAGTATTTAACCCTGTTTCCTTTTAAATTCTGTAATATTCGTAGACTTTGTACATAATCCACCAGGGTTCAGTTTACTTAGCAATGTGTTAAAAGCAGTAAACACAGTCAAACATGTGTAGTGACCACCTATAAGGGAAACTAGAAATGTGGCCACTGTAGTCAGGTGACCTCCGTGACAGGATCTATTACCTTGTTTTCTAAACGGATTAAGACATTTCTTAATCATTGTATACTGTTATCTTTCCAGAAAGGCATAACATAATTCACATTTTTAAATGTTTGATCTCAATACAAATATTTACCTCCTAAATTTTGTGCCTCGTCATTTGCAGCCTTCGTCAGCATTGTGACCCAACTTTGACCTTTGTCATTCTTACATTCTTACATGTATGGTAATACGATTTCCGAGTAAACCCAAAAGTTGACACTATGCCTACACTGATATAAATTCACAGAACAGATATTGTTACATTTTCACACTGTTCAGTGTAAATTTTTGTTTTTAATTGCTCGGTCATACCATTAATTTACCATGGAATGTTCACACATCACTCATTGGATATATCAAATCACAGCAATACACATTTTATCAATCCTTCGTCAACAAAGTTACTATGTAGATCCCTTCATTTTGAATTTATTTCCTCCCTTCTAGACCCCGACCCTTGTGCCAGCGACCCTTGCACCAACAATGGCAACTGTCTGTCCTTCAATACATACTTCATCTGCTCTTGCCTCAATGGATACGCGGGAATCACCTGCGAGATTCCACCAGGTCAGTAAAATAATGATAGTAATGATAATCATGATAATCATGTTAATGATGATAATAATGATAATAGGTTTGATTTATACTGTAGCGCCTAAGATAATTGTTATTATTTATTCGGCAAATGAAACATACAAAAACAATCATACAAAGTATAAAGAAATGGTCACATTAATGCCAGGGAAAGAAAAAGATTAATAACTCTTTAAATACCGAAAGATGATAGAATATCATCTTGGGTACCATAGTCTGGTGTTAATAAGTCTTTTTCGACATTGGTAGCATGGCTAGTATGCTCCCCGGGGAGTTGAGAAAGTATGCAGTGTATTTAACGAGCAATAAATAAAACAATGTTAATGGTTATCTTAATAAAGCACTATTCACCAAAGTTTATACATATCACTTTACATTATTATCATTGATACCCCATTAAATCAATTGATTTTTTAGAAATATGTTCCATATCAGCACTAGCTGTCAGCCCTTTTTTTTTTTCCTAGCCCCTTCTACATAAAAAAATTAAAAATAGCAATATTGGTAGTAATGCTTTGAGCGCTTTGAGACTTAACCGTAATAAAGCGCTATAGAAAAATTGATAATTATTATCATTATTATTCTTTCTCTGCAACTGATCTTGTGCGCCCAGTCCTGGTGTACCCTAATAACACTTTCTTCTCTTTTGTTCTGCCTTTAATACATTTCTTTATTCATCCTATCCCCTTTTTATATATTTCTGACTTCTTAATGTGCTTATAAAGCCCCTTCCTAGGAGTACTTGATATCTTATGATATTTTAATGTGAGGATCATGTTTTAAAAAATAATAATTGTTATACTGTCCTTTCTCTGCAACTGATCTTGTGCGCCCAGTCCTGGTGTACCCTAATAACACTTTCTTCTCTTTTGTTCTGCCTTTAATACATTTCTTTATTCATCCTATCCCCTTTTTATATATTTCTGACTTCTTAATGTGCTTATAAAGCCCCTTTCTAGGAGTACTTGATATCTTATGATATTTTAATGTGAGGATCATGTTTTAAAAAATAATAATTGTTATACTGTCCTTTATCTGCAGCTGATCTAACTCGCCCAGTCCTTGTGTGCCCCTCCGACGTTGTCGTATCTGCACCCACAACCAGCGGTGGCGCCATTGTCACGTGGCCCGTGCCCGTCGTCACCGACAACTCCGGCAGCTGGGGCTTCCTGAGCGTTAACAGCGAGCCCGGCGCGTACTACCTGATCGGAACCTCCTTCCCTGTCACCTACACATACACCGATGCAGACAACAACCTCGCTACTTGCTCGTTTGCCGTATCAGTCATTGGTATGTTAAAGTTAAAAGTCCTTCCCGTGCCAATGTTGGCACATAAAGCGGCGCATATCTCTGATTCATTCAGAAGGGGGCCAGTCCTCTGGTAACTCATGTAATTAACTTTGCCTTCTCCATTCTATAAATGCCGAGCGCCTGGCTAGAAGGCAGAATGTACCATTTTTAAAGTCTTTGGTATGACCCGGTCTGGGTTCGAACCCGGGACCTCCCGTGCATGAGGCGGACACTCTAACCGCTAAGCCACCATGCTCAGTATACGTACCATCCCATAAAATATCCCAAATTTACTTTCATTTTGTTTTTGTTGCGAGTTTGTCGTATACAACCATATCGGAAAATCGTTCCCAGTGACTTACATGTACACAGATGCCGACAACAACGTCGCTACTTGCTCGTTTGTTTTACCAGTCATTGGTATGTGTAATTGCAAAACAAAAAATGCACTATTTGAAATAATGCTGAATATCCTAAATTATATTTAATGTGTTTTTGGTGCAAGTTTTGTCATGTACTATCTGATCAGAACCTCATGCCTCTTGAAAAGAAAATTTGCAGGTTTATTGACAATAATGTTCCTGGGTATGAGCTGGGTAAAGTAGAATATTCCAAATCAATTAAATTTGGTTGTTGTTGCATTTTTTACTTACTCGCACACTGACGCTGATGCAGATTCAGTCGTATGTATCCCCAATTGATTAGAATAATCACTTTTGTTGTCGACATCACTGGCATAGTCATGTATATAATGAAAACAATACGCCTTTTTCATCCATTTAAGTGTGCATGTGTGTGTGTGTGTGTGTGTTTGTGACTGATAAGTGTATAAAAGAAGCAGAAAAGAGGCACTAAAGCTATTAAAGAACAACAAGAAGTATTTACGAAATATATCCATTTCTCGTTTTGCTTTTTTTCTTTCCCCCCCGCAGAGTTGGACAACGTTGATCCAGAGATCCAGACGTGCCCAGATGACATCGAGATTAATCTGTCTCCCGGCGGAACCAGCAGCATTGTATCCTGGGCCACGCCGACCGCCACCGACAACTTTGGCGTCGTCAACGTGGACAACAACTTCTCTCCCGGCGATGTCTTTGGCCTCGGTAGCAGGATCGTGACATACACCTTTAGCGACAATGCCGGAAACGATGTGGAGTGCTCATTCACAGTGACTGTCGCTGGTAAGTGTGAAGTTTTATATCATTTTGGTGAATAATGGTTACCCTTTACCTTGCGAATTTGAATACATGCATTGGCCCCCAAAACAAGAATCTTTTCAATATAAAGAATGAGTCAAAGCACACAAAAGCGACTTCTATGGTCTGCCCTTGCCAGCCAGGAAAGAATACACTTTTGATTCTAACGTAAGCTAATTATACTAGTCCAGCTAAATTTTTACTCTGCTTGTGTAATTCAGAATTAGAATACACCATTTTGATAATAATAATGGTCATTTGGTAAAGTGCTATTCACTATTGTGTCAAAGAGCTTTGATTAACTATTATCACCCTAGTAACATAAACACTGCAATTAATCCATTAAAAAAGTGCATGTTTTCAACTCCACAAGGTATTGTTCCAGATGGTCACCCGTTGGACCCACGCAGTGCTGAGGAAACATGTCCCAATTCATATTTGAAGAAAAAACAACAAGATGAGATATAATTAAATTAAATCCTTTCCACTTTTAGCTGATCCGGACAGAGAGCCACCAGTCATCGTCAACTGCCCCGGTGACCTTCTCATCGAGGTCGGGCCAGGCGTCAGCCAGTCGGTGGCAACCTGGATCGAGCCCACGGCAAGCGACAACGTTGGCGTCGCCACCACCTCGAGCAACTTCAGTCCCGGAACCGTGTTTGCGATTGGCCGATCTATCGTAAGGTATACCTTCGCCGATGCGGCTGGAAACCCAGCGCTGTGCACCTTTGATGTTACCGTGGAAGGTACGTGTCTGTGCAGGTTTCTATTTCAGAAAATACATTTTAAAATTGTACTACTTCTAAGGTTCCGATGGTTGCAAAAACCTTGGGAACATTGGCATAAATCTGCTAGTGATAACTATTGCTCAGGTGATGATCTATTCATGCATCCCCCCTTAACGATTGGGATTATGTAAGGATTAACACCAGTGCATGGCAGCAACAAATTGATTAGTGCTGAACATACAATTTGTTGCCGTATTGTAGTTGCAAAATTAAATTAACTGTTTGTTTGTTCATTTATTCGTCAGTTTGTTTGTACATTCAATATTGACTGATCTGCCTTCTGTGCAGAATTGAAATTAATGTGTCTTTATTAATTAAATAGTCATCTGCCATTAAAGGCTAATTTTGATTGCATACATTTTAGAAACCTTATTTGAATTTTTTATCACTATACAAATATTTACCTCCTACAATTTTTGGCTTTCATTTCGTTTCCAGTCGGTGATGACCTTATTGCACCAGTCGTCCAGAACTGTCCCGGAAACATTGCCATTTTCGTCGGCATTGGCATCACAGAGACTTCTGTGACTTGGATCGAGCCCACGGCCGTCGACAACTCTGCTGGTATCGTCACCGTGGACAAGAACTTTAGCCCCGGTGACTTGTTCTCCGTCGGAACCACCCAGGTCCAATACACCTTTGTTGATCAGGCTGGAAACGATGCTACTTGCGACTTCTTTGTTGGTCTTTCAGGTGAGTGAGTGTGGTATATCATGCAGATCTATATCTTCTTCAGATATAATTCAGTAATTTCAATGTTAAATAGCACTTTCATCTTGTCATATCAATTTCCAATTATTTGCTAAACAATCGGGACAATTATGTACAGTTATAATCAATATGTATATTGTTTTTCAAAAGTAATTATACTGTCAGTTGAAGTTCATCTCTTTTATCTTAATCATCTCCAGTTGTTGTCGACAATGAGGACCCAGTAGTCTCTAACTGCCCCGGCAACGTCAACCTTAATGTGGACCCATCCGTTACCGAGGTAACTGCATCATGGACCCCACCAACAGCTGTCGACAACTACGGAAGCTTTGAAACCACCAGCAACATGGTGCCTGGCGATGTCTTCCAGATCGGCGCTACACCAGTCGTTTACACCTTCACTGATCTATCTGGCAACGACGCCCGCTGCACCTTCAACGTCATCGTCAGTGGTATGCCAAAATGACACATCCTTTGATTATTTTATGATCGTGACATGTCAGTAGTAAGCCAAAAATGTCATGTCGTTTACACCTTCACCGATCTCACTGGCAATGACGCCGTCTGCACCTTCAATGTCATCATCAGTGGTATGCCAAAATGTAACATGATCAAAAATTGTAAGCGAAAATTAAGGATACTTGAATTTTTGTCTCTGACAAGATTAATCATTTTTAGCAAAGATAACAGTATAATTAGTATATTAGCGTGATAAATGCAATGCAACAATCACTTTTCTATGGCTCAGGGCCTGTCCAGTATTATACCGGGAACCATTATGTATGCAGTCATTTATTATCATAAATTTGTGTTGCATCTATGTCGAACATATCTGTGTTGTAGGGCATAGGGTAGCTTTCAAATTTAAATGTTAATATGATTATAAAATCGATATTCCTGTTATCTGTTCCTCACCAGTCGCCGCTGACGTCGTACCACCCGAGATCTCGGACTGCGCTGGAGACATCAGAGTGGAGATCAGCGAGGGGCTCTCAAGCACCACTGTGTCTTGGATCGAACCCTCGGCCGTCGACAACTCCGGTGCCGTTTTCACGAGCCAGACCGCCACGCCCGGACAGGTCTTTGGCCCCGGCCAGTCAGCGGTCACATACACGTTCACCGATCAGGCTGGCAACACCGCTGTCTGCAGTTTCTTGATCACCGTCATTAGTAAGATTTTCTTCCCTGTTTATTGAAAGGGGAACGAACACCTTCAAAATGATTAATTGATAAAAGATTTAGTTTTAGTATTATCTATTCCACCAACGACCATAGGAGTACATGTATGTGTTCTAAAAAAATGGTCTGCAGAAACGGACTAGTTCTGCTGTCAGAGAAACATTGCAATGAATAATAAATTGCAATAATATCCACGAATCCTTCATGGATATCTTGCAGAAGTTTGTGAAATTCTAAACCTATAATGGAGAAAAATTAGCACTTAATCAATGGAGGGGTTGACAAACATGATCCCGCTTTTCTTTCGAGAATAAAGATCAGCATTTTCTAGAACAAAGATCAACATTTACACTGAATATTAATCCATCTCAATCTGTAATTTGTTTAGCTTTTGATGACGTAGCACCTCTTATCACCGGCTGCCCCAACCTAATCGAGTATGAGGCGCCGCTGGGTTCCACCAGTGCACCTGTCACATGGAACCAGCCCTCCGTTTCAGAGACCAACGTCGTGGTCACGCAGACAGCGACCCCCGGCTCCACCTTCGCACTGGGCACCAACCAGGTCTCTTACACCTTCACCGACGACGTCGGCAACTCCGCCACTTGCACATTTAGCATCGTTATTACCAGTAAGTCACAAAAGTATTGAAAAATTATCAATGATAATAATTTGTTTTTAAATGTCTTGATTTCTTATATTTAGATCTTATTTTCTGTATGTTAGTCTGTTTTGCTTGTGTATACATGGGTCTGGAAGCTTTGCTATATTTGTTTTATTTAGGGCAAATTTGTTTTACAAGCTTCGCTGTAATAATGGACCAAACCATAATGTGCATTGTAATCCTGTACTGTATTTTATGGTTATTTTATGGTTGAATAACAAAAATCACAGGAGGTATCACAGAAGTGGTTGCTTTACAATAATTAACACTTTTTTTTGGTTTTGTTTAAAATAAAGCTGCCGTCGATGACACCCGACCAGTGGTATCCAGCTGTCCCGACGACATCACAGTCCGCATTGACGTCGGTCAGGCACAGGGCGCTGCCTCTTGGACCACACCCACCGCGGTCGACAACTCTGGCGTTGCCAACGTCGTGAGCAACTTTAACCCTGGTGATCTGTTCACTGTTGGAACGACGTTGGTGATGTACACCTTTAGTGATGCTGAGGGGAATTCGGCCACCTGTAGTTTTGACGTCTTTGTCATTGGTAAGAAGCAAATATTATTTTATCCAGTTACCTTAATATAGTTAACCCTTGCCTACTGGGACCTGGTGGGCTATTTAGAGATATCTATAGAGATTTCAGAATCTCAAAGGTAACGGGTAAATTATTTCCTTGCCAGTCTATGAAGCAAAAATACCAACAATTACAGTTATTGATGCCGTTTGATTTATAAATAATAACAAAAATATATATCACTTTGTAGATATTGAAAATTTGTTATGACATTTGCAACAATATTTTAATAGAGTGAAAATCCACAAAATGTGGGCTTTTCTTTATACTCAATGGGTTACATTTTCTCTTCACACATTTTCTCCCACAGAAATTGATTTTTTTTTCTCATTGGCTTACATTTTCCCCTCCTCCATTGCACACACACAGCTGAAGCTGACAACGTTCCACCCGAGATCAGCGACTGCCCCGACGACGTCACCGTGTTCGTACGACAAGGCACGACGAGGGCCAACGTCTTCTGGAAGGAGCCCACTGCCGTCGACAACTTCGGCGAGGTGACGGTCAGCCAGACGTCGTCCCCGGGCAGCCTGTTTGTCCTCGGCCAGAGCAGTGTCTCGTACACCTTCAGGGATGAGGCTAACAACCTCGCGATCTGTCGCTTTGATGTCATCGTGCAAGGTAGGGTGGAGGCGCCGTTTGAATTTTCCCAAAGAGTGTTTTCATTGCCCCCCCCCCCCTCCAGTGACAAATACCATAATTAGTTATAAATAATTATCCCATCAAAGAGATGCGTAGTAGAATCCTGAATGAATAATTGATCTACATGTATGAACAAATTGAAAATTTTGTCACTTATCCAAGACAAATAATATCTTCATCATCTCTCTCTTAGTTGCCGCCAACGATGATGTTCCGCCTGTCATCCTGACATGTCCGTCAGACATCACCGTTGCAACGACTAGTGCCAACACTGCCGTCACAGCCTCCTGGTTGGTCCCTCAGGCAATCGACAACTCTGGCGTCCTGACCGTCGATACCGACTACGAGCCCGGTGATTTGTTCTCCCTTGGCCTCACAACTGTCATCTACACCTTTACCGATCTTTCTGGAAACTCTGTGAACTGCGAATTTGACGTCACCGTTGTCAGTAAGTTTCCATTAAAATAACTTTTGAAATAATCTTTAGAAGATAAAGATGTCTCTCTGTATCAGGACCATTGGCTTATCATGATTTTACAATGTCTAATATGTAAATGTACATCTGTGTTATAAACAGTGAAAATTGATTGTAATTATATCTAAATGACCATAGAATTCTTTCATTGGTTTAACTTTTATCTTCATCAGTATTTGATTCACCGTCAATTTGCCAATAGGTTGTATTATTGTATCCCCCGAACCACTTCGGGGGATACTATGGATTTGGCCTCGTCGCGCCGCCGCGTCCGCCGCGTCCGCCGCGTCCGCCGCGTCCGCCGCGTCCGCCGCGTCCGCCGCGTCCGCCGCAGAGATTTTCTTGTGAACGCTCTACAGGTCCGAGTTCTTGTCCGATCATTTTCTAATTTGGTATGAAGGTGTATTAAGGAAAGAGGATGAAGCCTATTGATTTTGGTGTGGGGCGGAGTCCTGGTTGCCATGGTAACCATGATATAAAGAAATAGTTAAGATTATCTTGTGAACGCTCTACAGGTCCGAGTTCTTGTCCGATCATTTTCTAATTTGGTATGAAGGTGTATTAAGGAAAGAGGATGAAGCCTATTGATTTTGGTGTGGGGCGGAGTCCTGGTTGCCATGGTAACCATGATATAAAGAAATAGTTAAGATTACCTTGTGAACGCTCTACAGGTCCGAGTTCTTGTCCGATCATTTTCTAATTTGGTATGAAGGTGTATTAAGGAAAGAGGATGAAGCCTATTGATTTTGGTGTGGGGCGGAGTCCTGGTTGCCATGGTAACCATGATATAAAGAAATAGTTAAGATTACCTTGTGAACGCTCTACAGGTCCGAGTTCTTGTCCGATCATTTTCTAATTTGGTATGAAGGTGTATTAAGGAAAGAGGATGAAGCCTATTGATTTTGGTGTGGGGCGGAGCCCTGGTTGCCATGGTAACCATGATATAAAGAAATAGTTAAGATTACCTTGTGAACGCTCTACAGGTCCGAGTTCTTGTCCGATCATTTTCTAATTTGGTATGAAGGTGTATTAAGGAAAGAGGATGAAGCCTATTGATTTTGGTGTGGGGCGCGGTCCTGGTTGCCATGGTAACCATGATATAAATAAATAGTTAATATTACCTTGTGAACGCTCTACAGGTCCGAGTTCTTGTCTGATCATTTTCTAATTTGGTATGAAGGTGTCTTAAGGAAAGAGGATGAAGCCTTTAGATTTTGGTGTGGGGCGGAGTCCTGGTTGCCATGGTAACCATGATATAAAGAAATAGTTAAGATTACCTTGTGAACGCTCTACAGGTCCGAGTTCTTGTCCGATCATTTTCTAATTTGGTATGAAGGTGTCTTAAGGAAAGAGGATGAAGCCTATTGATTTTGGTGTGGGGCGGAGTCCTGGTTGCCATGGTAACCATGATATAAAGAAATAGTTAAGATTACCTTGTGAACGCTCTACAGGTCCGAGTTCTTGTCCGATCATTTTCTAATTTGGTATGAAGGTGTATTAAGGAAAGAGGATGAAGCCTTTTGATTTTGGTGTGGGGCGGAGTCCTGGTTGCCATGGTAACCATGATATAAAGAAATAGTTAAGATCACTGCTGTAAGCGCACATCGCCTTGTCTATTAATCAGACCCTGCTCGGAGGACAAACAGCGCGCGAGGCCTTGCCCAAAGGCTACTGCCAGCCTAGTAGAACAACGTACACCACCAAACTTGTTCAGTTCACAATATTACAACCCACAAAAGTGCAATGCAATTGGTTCGGGGGATACATGTGCTCGGCTGCGCGACCCGCCGAGCGCGCAATTTCTAGTTCTTAAATGTTAACAGAATGTTTTCACTATCGTCATCTTTGCAGCTAGAAAGGGACATTCACGAGTTTAAAGTTTAAACTTTAAAGGTGTAAATAGATTTCCATTCAAATAATCTTTTTTCATGAAATTATTTTCCTTCTGCCTATTTATTCTCTGCTTGTACATAATATGATTGATAAAATCTCATTAATTCTCCCCCCCCCAAAAAAAATTAAACAGCTGGCTCAATCGACAACACAGACCCCATAATCACAAGTTGTCCAGCCAACATTGCGATCGTGACTCCAGTGGACGATCCCACGCCAGTCGTTTCGTGGAACCAGCCCCAAGCAGTCGACAACTCGGGCAGCTTGACCGTGACTCAGAGCGCGTCGCCAGGTGACAGCTTCGCCGAAGGCGAGACGCAGGTCGTGTACCAGTTCAGCGACCCCAGTGGAAACGACGCCTTCTGTATCTTCACCATCACTGTGACCTGTGAGTTAACATTCATTTTTGGTTGATTGTTTTTGTTTAACTGCTAGGTTCTGAAAGCTGGACTCTTATTTGTCTTGCATTTAGTTAATGTTTTGGAAACATGACAGGGAAACTGACCAGAAATATATAGTTTAAATGGAAGTAAACAAAGAAAATGCTTCTGTCTATCACCAGCATTGAAATGGGTTCCATGGACGAACAACCGGCACAAGTGCTTTCTAGTAATTTAATTATTACACTTGTTGTTGCGTTACTTTTTATTTTTATTCATCTTTCTTTTTTTAGTGGATGTCCAAGTTGACTTTGATGGCCCGACCATCTTCAACTGCCCAGACAACATCGTCTTGACCGTTCCCGCGAACATTGCCACCGTCGTTGCTGTATGGGACGAGCCGACCGCGGTCGACGCCAACCCTCCCATCACTGTCGTCTCGAATTTCAACTCGGGATCCGAGTTCCCCGTAGGCCAAGTCACCCAAGTCCAGTACACGTTTACCGACTCCTTGGACAATGACGCACTCTGCTTTTTCTCTGTGTCGGTTACAAGTGAGTGGTGCACATTTGTTTGTTAAATTTGTTTGTTTTTTGTTTGATTACTGTTTGTTTGTTTGTTTGTCACATGTTACATATCCCACAACTTTATATACATGTAGTCTTACCCTGTATTAAATGGATGTCCGTTCTTCCATTGAATAGCCTAGTGATAGTTGACATACATATCATTTAGAGCAATGATAGCAATACAAATGAAAAATGCAATCTGACTTTCTTTTAAAGATTTGTTATATGATATTCATGAATAAATTATCAGTGAAACATGACTACATCATTAGGTGATTCTGTCGTTAGTTTGATTTCCACCATTGTGGTAATCAACTCGGTCACATTCTTATCAGTTTTGTCACTACTGTCAACAATTCCAGCTGTGTTTAATTCCCCCCTGAGGCCCAGTGCTATCACAGAGAGAGGGGCAAGTGATAAGAAAGTGTCAACACTGATAAAAATCTCCTGGATGCAAGCTTGAGAGCAGAAAACTTGCACCGCTTGTCAGGCCCTCAGAAGCGGTTTTCAGCAAGCGATAAAATTACGTCATGATGTATTTTGAGAGCTGTTATTTTCAATTATACAGAAAATAGTTTTCGTGGGGTTCCACATTTTGGATCACTAATCATAATATAACATGGGTAGATCATCTGAAGTACTACCACGAATATCGAAAAAGGGTTTCTGGTAAAATATACCACCATCCAAGGTTCTTTGTGGCTCGATGGTTGATAAGAGCATTGGTCTAGCAATCCAGAGGTCTGGGGTTTAATTCCCGGCAAAGCCCAATTTTCATTGCTCATTTTCATTTAAACTATACTTTCATATGCAAAGGGAAATTGCTTTCATTTCACCCATGTATTGGTCATTTTTTGGTTGAGGGTCATATGTATACTAATATATAATACTTTTGCACTAGAAGACAGTGTTTTAGCAAAGTCCACCATTTCCTAGGCAGAGGCAACCATCAAACGCCATCTTCCCATTCCTTTTAACATTTGCTTTTGGGTCCGTATCAGAGTCGACTGAAAAAAATCTATCTTCGAGGCCAGACTCGACTGCAACACTGATAGAGGATGCGCATACAGTAAAAACCTGTCATTGCAGCCACCAAAAGTCATAGTCATAGTGGCCACCAAAAGTTATTCCTTATAGAGAAATACAATAGTATTAATCCTGTCTACAGAGGTCATGCACCTGTCTCCATGCAGTGGCCACTTTTCGTGTTTCCCACGGAAGACCACTTTACACAGGTTTGACTGCACTTGTACACGTCATTGCTGTGACATATGTTTCATTGCATTGTTGTAAATCACCTCCCTTTTTTGCACTCACTCTGGTCCTTCTGTCGCTTGTTTTGCACGCCCCTTCGCATGCACCCCATTCCACCTCATCATTCACCCGCAGGCATTACTAGCGACACCACCCCACCTGTAATCTTCTCATGCCCCGCCGATATATCCCGGTCCGTTCCGTCGGGCGTCACCAGCGTGGCCATCACTTGGAACGAGCCCACCGCCGTCGACGATACAAGCGCCGTTACCGTCACCCAGACCGCTAGACCCGCCGACGCCTTCCCCGTCGGACAGGTCACGGCCGTGGTCTACACTTTCTCTGACTCAGCTGGCAACATAGCCGTCTGCAGTTTTGACGTCCGCATCAATGGTACAAATCTTCAATCGAGATTATATCATCAGACCCAGACTTCATCTGCTGCTGTTCTTTACTAACCTTTTATTGAAATATAGACAAGACTTTAACAAAGTAGCCACTTCTATTGTAATCGTTATCCGTATCGTTATTAGTGTTGTATTGATGCTCTGCAGTGATATTCACCATGCCAATATTTGACCCACTCTTGCATGATATGTATTATCTGTTTTGATACATTTACTGATTATATTTCACATTCACTTATAATGTACATTTAATTGATATATTCCCCATCATGCTTCTCATGAGTATGCATGAACTCATCTCATTCAAAGTGTATAGATTTTCCAAGTCAATTAATGGTCTCGTACCCAATTGGTCTAATGTCATTTGGTCTACAAACAGTTTTTCTATGATTTCATGTGGTCGATGTATCGATTCTGCTAATCATCACTTCATCAAACGATTGGTTTGGCTAATACCAACATGACCTTAACTCTCTATTCCTGACTAGAAATAAAACAAGTTGATAATAACCAAGGTAGCTACTAGGAAAAAAACAAGGACAAAGACAAAAACAGTATGTCAATATAATTATGAATGATTAGTAGAAAGTATACCATGATTATTAAACGTGTGTGAAGATGCAAACAAATTTGACCTACAGGGTGTTTAACAGACATGTAGATGGTAGAATGCATGCTTATCATTTATCCTTTACTTATCCTCATACTTTCCACAATTTCCCTTCCATCTCATCCTATATCACTAATCTTCCATCATCCAGTCATAGCAGATAACACCCCTCCCACAATCACTGGTTGCCCAAGCGCCATCACAGCCACTGCAGGCACTTTGTCTGGCACGGTTGTCTCGTGGATCGAGCCCACGGCCACGGACGATTCTGGCACTGTGTTCATATCGCGGAACCTGGCCTCGGGATCCACGTTCCCAGTCGGCGTGACAACCGTGATGTACACGTTTCTAGACGGCTCGGGAAATATCGCTGAATGTTTCTTTGACGTCACCGTTAACGGTACAATATTAACTCCTTAAAAGCCAATTAAAGTCACCAGATTTGCACTACACACTGCACAAACAGTAACTCCCATTTAGTTGTCTATTGTAACCCTGGAGAGCTACATGGAAGACAAACATGCACAATCCATGGTTCATTTGAACCATAGAATTATTAATCGTTCTTCTTTATGCACCTTTACAATTATGAAGAAAATAAAGCTGCTTCACAATTGGGACCATTCCATGCATTGTCGTATAATTTAAGCCTGGTCTTAAAGACGCTCGGACTGTGATCTGTGAAGAATTCATATAATAAATAGTAAATTCACATTGCCCTTTAACGACACTTCAGAAATATATATGGATGTCTGGAAGAAATTACAAATGTTAAGTTTCTTCTTCGCTATCATTAAATGGAGCATCTTTTTTTCTTACTCTTATCAGAAATGCTGAAGACACCACTAAACGTGTTGAAAGATTACACTAATCAAACTGATCGTAAACAATACTGTATATTGCTTATCTCTTCATAATTCATCTAATCTGTTTTTCTTTTTAAAAATACATCATCAATATCTGACTATTTTTCTGTTTTGTTGAATATTTTTTCCAATCAGTTTCCAATCAGAAATGCTGAAGACACCATAACGTGTTGAAAGATTACACTAATCAAACTGATCGTAAACAATACTGTATATTGCTTATCTCTTCATAATTCATCTAATCTGTTTTTCTTTTAAAAAAAACATCTATATCTTTCTTCAAGTCATTTTGAAGTCAATATCTGACTATTTTTCTGTTTTGTTGAATATTGTTTCCATTATAATTTGATTTCAATTAACACCCTTTTTTTATCAGCTGTCACTTTAAATACCGTAAACCGGGGTGACTTTGGCCGCCGGGGTGACTTTGGCCACTTTTTGAGATGAATGTATTTTCATCAAGCCTCACTTTTTAGAACAAATTTCTTATTGTTATAAATATATTCCTCTAGGGTTATGTATAGAATCAGGTATTAGTTCTAAAGAGTGAGAAGTGATGAAAATATAGCAGTCTCAAAAAGTGGCCAAAGTCACCCCGGCGGCCAAAGTCACCCCAGTGTACGGTACAGTATTACTATGTATCAGTGCCACAAGTTCCGAGTCCAGAGTCCCCAATGAAATAGCATGTTCCCATAGGTTTTACATAAGGACTCTGTAAACTGTTTTTATCTTTACTTCATTCAGTGGGGTGATATTAATCATGGGAGTGTTGTGGTATTATTGGTTTGGGCTACTGTATCATCTTCCAATTTTAAGGTTATGTGTTCAATTCCCATTATGTCATACAACCAATTAATTTAATTCAAAATTATTATTGATTGATTTATTTTTTCCAAAATTAATCGGAATTCCTATACATCACGCAAACTGTCGGGATAAAATCAGACATCGATTTACCCTTATTGCGCTAGGTAAACATCATTCCTCTTCTATAGAAAAATATCTTACATATAATTCTCAAGAATCTTACAATGATATTGGTATATGATTTGACTTCTCAAATCTCACTTTTGGGAAAACATATAAAGTTAATGGATCACTTAACATGCACCAAAAGTGTCACAACATGACATCATTTTGACAATCATTGATTCGGAATCATTGTCCTGAAAGTTCTTCAAAACCAAGTTTTGAATCGCAACCAAACCTTGTCCACATGACGAAAAATAAATGTTTCAGATATTGCTTGTATTTCTCTCAATGTTAAATTTGATTATGTAAGTCAGATCTCTAAAGTTAGCTTTGTATCCCTCTTCATTTTGCTATTGTGATTAGCCTAATCTGTGGATGTTCTTTTTGTACTTTCATCTTTTGTTAATCTCATGGTAGCTGACCAGTGATTGACAAATGATGTCACTGCAGGTCAACAATAGAATTTGCTCTGGATGGTTTTTTAGGAGGTGGGGCTTAGCAACATGAAGACAAATAAATGATAAAATGTTTTAAAATATACAAAACATATTTGGGTCAAACCGTTTACAAATATTGAATGTGTACACTAATACAGATGAACAGAGGTCAACATGCATTTGGGTTGCAGGGCCCCTTTAAGGTTGATAATTAGGCATTTATGCATATATTTTTTATATGTTTCTCCCCACAGCCGCAACTACAGACGACACAGACCCCATCATCAGCAACTGCCCATCAAACATTAATCTGAATGTCGGTGCTGGAGTGACCAGCGTGCCTGTGTCATGGACCGAGCCCACCGCTGTGGACGAGACGAGCGCCGTCACTGTTTCGCGGACATCGTCTCCCGGTGATAGCTTCGCTGTTGGACAGGCGACAAACATCATCTACACTTTCACAGATGCTGCCGGAAATGATGCCTTCTGCACCTTCTCTATTACCATCACCGGTGAGATTTTTCGACATTTTCTTCTTTTTAGTTTTTTTTTGTATTTGTAGCGTGAAGAGACGATTGAATATTTTGCTTTGTCTTATGATGGTAATTCAAATTAAGGTGTAACATAGCGATATTGATGCTGATAAAGTGAGAGGTTTAGGCATATTTTGTAACACAAGGCTTGTGTTAAAATTGTACATAGATGTGAACATACATGTATGTATTTATTATTATTACTTCGTTTGGACAAAGTGTTAATTTTTTATAGAAGGTCTTTAATATTTAACGTTTTAAATTGAATACATTTTAAAGTGCACATTATGACAACTTGAATTCACATATATTTTTGCTTATATACTCTCAAATTGAGCCCTCTTTGTACGTGTGTAAGTTATACAATTAAAAGTATTTTGTAAAAAGAATATGCGCCAACAAATTGACACTTTTCCTTTCCAATATATCATAAATGCGCACAGCCACAACGCAAGACAACACAGCCCCCGTCATCAGCAACTGCCCATCAAACATTAATCTGAATGTCGGTGCTGGAGTGACCAGCGTGCCCGTTTCATGGACTGAGCCCACCGCTGTAGACGAAACAAGCGCCGTCACTGTTTCACAGACATCGTCTCCCGGTGATAGCTTCGCTGTCGGACAGACATCGGGCGTCATCTACACTTTCACAGATGCTGCCGGAAATGATGACTTCTGCACATTCACTATTACTATCACTGGTGAGTTTTTTTTCATATCTGCATTTATTTTGTTACAAAAATTGTAGTTTTACAGTGTGGTATTGACAAACTTGATTTGTAATTTGAAGAAATTTTTAATTTGAAACATGTACATTTTACACAGATGTGGAAGTGCAACAATTTCATGTATGTCAAGTTTGTATAGAGAAAGAGTCTTTGATGCAACTTTTAGAATTGAACGTTGCTTAATTTCTTTTGTTTGATTATTAAAGGTGTTCATGTAAATGCGCAACGTAGATTATGCAAAACATGGCCAAATCGACCAACACTTTTTATCACACTAAACTCTAAGTGCAGAAAGTTCATTGTTCTGCATTGCCATGCATGAATAGACTGCATGCTCGAGGCAGTATGTATGTCACGTCTCCAATACCAACCTGAACCATGGTCTTTTTGGTTCGGCTTAGTTATCATTCCTTGGAAGTGTATGCACTGGTCAAAATTGATCTGTTTTGATTGGGTTAAATGTTGTTCATTTTACAAAAGATGTTACAATATTCTTTTTCCATATTCTTTCAACAAAAACAGCCACAACGCAAGACAACACAGATCCCATCATCAGCAACTGCCCATCAAACATTAATCTGAATGTCGGTGCTGGAGTGACCAGCGTGCCTGTATCATGGACCGAGCCCACCGCTGTGGACGAGACGAGCGCTGTCACGGTTTCACGGACATCTGCTCCGGGCAACAGCTTCGCTGTCGGACAGACGACAAATGTTGTCTATACATTCACGGATGCTGCCGGAAATGATGCCTTCTGCATTTTCTCCATTACTATCACTGGTAAGCATCGTATCCCTGATTTTTGATTAAATATCAAATTTTAGTGCGTAGTTTTGCTAAACATGGTTTGTAATTAGAAGAAAAATGTAAATCTATATAGGTTCATCAAAGCGTATTTTCAAAACAACAATAACATGTGTATGTATTTAGGGATTAACAGGCAAAGAGCCTATAAAGCCACATCTACAAGAGTAAATGTCACACGCTATTTATAATATGTTGTAGCTATAAAGCATACCAGCCTTTTGTACAGTTTACTATTGCGCAATATCCAATTTCCGTTCAACAGTTGAACGTTGTATTTTTTATGATACGGGGGCTGGGTTAAACGAAGTGGCTCATTCTTTAACTGTGCACCATAGATAACACTATTTTTTTTTCATTGTAGAAGATATGTCAATTATATTTTAATCTAAATATTGCTGTTTCTTTTACAGCCACAACGCAAGACACCACAGATCCCATCATCAGCAACTGCCCATCAAACATTAATCTGAATGTCGGTGCTGGAGTGACCAGCGTGCCTGTGTCATGGACCGAGCCCACCGCCGTGGACGAGACGAGCGCTGTCACTGTTTCACAGACATCGTCTCCCGGTGATAGCTTCGCTGTCGGTCAGACGACAAACGTTGTCTATACCTTCACGGATGCTGCCGGAAATGATGCCTTCTGCATTTTCTCCATTACTATCACTGGTAAGCATCGTATCATTTATTTTTTATTAAATATCAAATTTTAGTGTGTAGTTTTGTTGAACATACATGGTTTGTAATTAGAAGAAAATGTAAATTTATATAGGTTCATCAAGGCATTTGTATTTTCAAAACAACAATAACCTGTGTATGTATGTCGGGATTAACAGGCAAAGAGTCTATATAGCCAAATCTACAAGAGTAAATTGTCCAGTCAGCTGGACCATTTACCCGCTATTTATGTAAATATGGTGTAGCTATTAAAGCATACCGGCCTTTTGTACAGTTTACTATTGCGCAACATCCAATTTCCGTTCAACAGTTGAACGTTGTATTTTTTATGATACGGGGGCTGGGTTAAACGCAGTGGCTTATTCTTTAACTGTGCACCATAGATAACACTATTTTTTTTCATTGTAGAAGATATGTCAATTATATTTTAATCCAAATATTGCTGTTTCTTTTACAGCCACAACGCAAGACACCACAGACCCCGTCATCAGCAACTGCCCATCAAACATTAATTTGAATGTCGGTGCTGGAGTGACCAGCGTGCCTGTGTCATGGACCGAGCCCACCGCTGTGGACGAGACGAGCGCCGTCACAGTTTCACGGACATCTGCTCCTGGCAACAGCTTTGCGGTCGGACAGACGACAAACGTTGCCTATACCTTCACGGATGCTGCCGGAAATGATGCCTTCTGTATTTTCTCCATTACTATCACTGGTAAGCATCGTATCACTTATTTTTAAAATTAAATATCAAATTTTAGTGTGTAGTTTTGTTGAACATTGTTTATTGTAATTAGAAGAAAATGTAAATTTATATAGGTTCATCAAAGCATTTGTATTTTCAAAACAACAATAACCTGTGTATGTATGTCGGGATTAACAGGCAAAGAGTCTATATAGCCAAATCTACAAGAGTAAATTGTCCAGTCAGCTGGACCATTTACACGCTATTTATGTAAATATGGTGTAGCTAAGCATACCGTCCTTTTGTATAGTTTACTATTGCGCAATATCCAATAGACCGCTTCTGTAATGTACTGTATGCAAATAATATGCGTATGACGTCAGACTCCCCGTTGGCAAGCTTAACAATAGTAACTAGGTCCGGCAAGCTCCAGCAAACTTAGCTTGCCGGACCTAGTTACGTCATTCGCATATTATTTGCATACATTACAGAAGCGGTCTATTCCCGTTCAACAGTTAACGTTGTGTTTTTTATGTTACGGGGCTGGGTTAAACGCAGTGGCTTATTCTTTAACTGTGCACCATAGATAACACTTATTTTTTTCATTGTAGAAGACATGTCAATTATATTTTAAAGGGATCTAGTAACTTTGTTGAGATGTGCAAAAACTGATGAATGGTTGATGCAATGTATACTGTTGTTATCTCATATGTCCTCAGGGTATTGTGTGAAAATTTCAGGTCAAATGGACAATGTATGGCCAAGTAATGAGCGAAAATGCAAAGTGATATTGGGTGATATTCACCAACTCACTGCATTCACTTTGTACAGGGATGAAAATCTCGCCCGGAGATTTTCTTATCTAAATACTTCAATCATACATATCTTTGTAATGAAAGGGAAATTTGAAAAACCGAAAGCTGTCCCATGATTTTATTGTTAATACGAATACAACAAGGTATAAAGGAACCGCTAGAATTACAATTTTATTTTGAGGATTTGGACAATGTTACTAAGTCCCTTTAATCTAAATATTGCTGTTTCTTTTACAGCCACAACGCAAGACACCACAGACCCCGTCATCAGCAACTGCCCATCAAACATTAATCTGAATGTCGGTGCTGGAGTGACTAGCGTGCCTGTGTCATGGACCGAGCCCACCGCCGTGGACGAGACGAGCGCTGTCACGGTTTCGCGGACATCTGCTCCCGGTGATAGCTTCGCTGTCGGTCAGACGACAAACGTTGCCTATACCTTCACGGATGCTGCCGGAAATGATGCCTTCTGCATTTTCTCCATTACTATCACTGGTAAGCATCGTATCATTTATTTTTTTTATTAAATATCAAATTTTAGTGTGTAGTTTTGTTGAACATGCATGGTTTGTAATTAGAAGAAAATGTAAATTTATATAGGTTCATCAAAGCATTTGTATTTTCAAAACAACAATAACCTGTGTATGTATGTAGGGATTAACAGGCAAAGAGTCTATATAGCCAAATCTACAAGAGTAAATTGTCCAGTCAGCTGGACCATTTACACGCTATTTATGTAAATAAAGCATACTTTCCTTTTGTACAGTTTACTATTGCGCAATATCCAATAGACCGCTTCTGTAATGTATGCAAATAATATGCGTATGACGTCATACTCCCCGTTGGCAAGCTTAACAATAGTAACTAGGTCCGGCAAGCTCCAGCAAACTTAGCTTGCCGGACCTAGTTACGTCATTCGCATATTATTTGCATACATTACAGAAGCGGTCTATTCCCGTTCAACAGTTAACGTTGTGTTTTTTATGTTACGGGGCTGGGTTAAACGCAGTGGCTTATTCTTTAACTGTGCACCATAGATAACACTTATTTTTTTCATTGTAGAAAACATGTCAATTATATTTTAATCTAAATATTGCTGTTTCTTTTACAGCCACAACGCAAGACACCACAGACCCCGTCATCAGCAACTGCCCATCAAACATTAATCTGAATGTCGGTGCTGGAGTGACCAGCGTGCCTGTGTCATGGACCGAGCCCACTGCTGTGGACGAGACGAGCGCCGTCACCGTTTCACGGACATCGTCTCCCGGTGATAGCTTTGTGGTCGGACAGACGACAAACGTTTTCTACACCTTCACGGATGCTGCCGGAAATGATGCCTTCTGTACATTCTCCATTACTATCACATGTGAGTTTTGTGGTTTGTCTCTTCTACACCATTCACCATCACTGAGACTTTTGACAACTTCTTGATGCTGTAAAAAGTTATTTTTGTAATAGAAAGTTTTGTGTTTTGTCTCTTCTTCACCACACGCCATCACTGAGACTTTTGACAGCTTCTTGATGCTGTAAAAAGTTATTTTTTGTGATCGACATATCTAAAAGATAATTTAAAACATTCAGGTGCAAGCATCTTCTTTCAAATCTGACTATGCATGGGTACTCATTACAATGTTAGCACCTAGACTTAAAGTTAAAATATGTATTGTGATTTGCAGATTAATATCTGGACAAATCCACCAGAACAAGATGACAAACAAAGAGGCCTAGGCTAAAGATGAGCTTTATTATGTGATATGATTCACAAACAGCCTGCATATTATAGAAGCTTGCACGCAATACATTCTATTTCAGTTTTCAAGTGGTTACAATTTCTTATTTGTGTCTTCCCTTTTTCCTGTCCCTCGTTCACAACAGCCACAGCAGACAATACAGATCCCGTCATCAGCGGCTGCCCGTCCGACATCTCTCTGACGGTCAGTTCCGGAGTGACCAGCGTTCCCGTGTCATGGACCGAGCCCACCGCCACCGACGCAGTAAGCGCCGTTACAGTTACGCGCTCAGATGCTCCCGGCGACACCTTCAATGTTGGAACTACTCAAATCGTCTACACCTTCACCGATGCTTCTGGCAACGATGCTTTCTGCGTATTTGAGATCATCATTACCCAGGGTAGGTCACAGTATTCATGGTAATAATGACACAAAATGCATATGCCCACAGATTGCTGGTGGCAGTGAGGTAGTGTGATCAGACTGATTGGTAGGGGGGGGGGGGGGGCAAACAAATTACTTGGGTGGGGTGGGGGGGGGCACATGACCCTCCATGCCCCATCCCCCAGAACTATGCCACTGGTTGGTGGGTTTTCAGGGCACAGATCTCCCATCACATTTTTAAGATTTCGTTTTTACCTTATAAATCTCTGATATCTGGTTGCCCCAGTGATACCCAATGACATCAACTTATCTAATATCATCATTGAAATCCTCTACTTTTCTATTGTCATTTGTTTGTCCTACAGTCAACTCAGGTGACCAGACCGACCCGGTGATCTCCAACTGCCCCGGCGACATCACCGTGTCCGACATCAACCAGGACGGCAGCCAAACGGCAACCTGGGTGGAGCCCACGGCCACCGACAACTCTGCCGTTACAGTGACGCGCACCAACACCCCTGGAAGTTCGTTCGCGCTCGGCTCAACGATTGTTACGTACACGTTCACGGATACATCTGGCAATGACGCTTTCTGCGAGTTCACGGTTACGGTCACAGGTTTGTGAAATTTATGATGAATTGAAGATATGTTGTGAAGTAGTTTTTATTGATTGTACGTATACATGATAAGGTCTTTAAGACCATAAAAATGACGTCATTATTATATCAGGATGTAAAAAAAAAAAATTAATTTAAAGCCGAGACCAGAAAGATCTCCTTGTCTATATAAAATAGAGTTTTATATCAGAGTTCTCTATTATATGGTTCTACTGTGTTCTTTATGAAGTAACATGCATTTTTAATAGAATTAGAATTGAATATTCCACCTCTTCCTTTGCTTAATCTTTAGATTTGAGAACCATCTTTGAATGCTACATTAATTTACTCAATCTGCATATCATTTCTTTCTCAACTCACTATAGTACATTCTTTTTCATTATTTTGTATTTGAATGAGGGTGTACAGTGTGTGTTTGTCTGTTCTTTATGTGTGCTTTGATGTGGCATGAGTGTGTTGTTTATTTTGGTATTTGAAAAGATAAATCTTGAAAAAGGGCTTATTTATCTGTTCCTTATTTCTGCTTTGATGTGTTCAGTGTGTTTTGTTGATTTGGGTATGTAAAAAGAACAATCTTTGCAATCATGAACAGATTTCAAGTATGTTTTTGTTTTAATGCATTAACGTTCTGGTTGAATTCAATAGCCGATTCAATTTCACTCAGAATTTAATATTTTATCTCTTCATCTTCCTTTCCTTCACTCGACATCCCTTCCGTCTGTATATAGGTGCCACTCCCTGCGACAGCAATCCATGCCAAGACAATGAACAGTGTTTCTTCAGCGCAGACACATACCTCTGTCTTCCAGGTGTGACATTGTGATGAAAAATAAACATAAATATTTTTTATTATTTGTTTTGAATACAGAGCTTTTAGCCTATTACCTCTCGAAAAATGGAAATTGACAAAACAATTGGGCATTCTTTACCAAAGCGTGCCCACGGCTTGGCATGCATGACTATAAAATAACTGATGCTCTACACATATTGCACAGCTAGAGCATTGGTTATTTTTGTCATGCATGCCAAGTCATGGGCATGCTTTGGTAGAGAATGCCAACAATTCCAGGTGTGACATTGTGATGAAAAATAAACATGAATATTTGTTTTAATATATTTTTTTTAATACAGAGCTTTTAGCTTTACCTCTCAAAATATGGAAATTGAAAAAACAATTCGGCCAAGTCATGGGCATGCTTTGGTAGAGAATGCCAACAATTCTTGCATCAGTGAGGTCATGTTGTTATATGGTGAAATGGGATGGTCTTTTTAACAATTAGAGATACTGGTTTACTCGCGTTATTCAAGAAATCAATCATGCAAATTGAGATTGGATTTATAGAGGACAACAACCCTTTCTTAGTGTCTGTCATTTGCTCTTACTTATTTCTCTACAAGTCCTTTGAATCCATCAGTGAAAATGTAGAAGTGCTCATCTCTTGAAGGAATATGTGACCCGCTATAGCAAAACCCGGCACTTGTCGGTAATTCATGTTTTGAAGAAATGGGCAGGTTCACACAATGTGTGTAAAAGACCTATGATTGTAAAATTGAAACAATTATATCTTCGCCAGTTATTAACCAATTAGTTAGAACAAAGCATCAAATGAAAGCTTGTGATGAGGCCTTTCTAATGGTTTGAAAATCTACATTTTGATTTTTTCCCCGACAAGTGCCGGGTTTTGCTATAGCCAGTCACATATATTTAGAAAAGAAATATCCATGTCTTATGTCTTTGATGCATGGTTGTCCTTTTAGTAGTTTTATAGAGTCAGTAGATGCTCGATTGCATTGCTTGCATGGTTTTATGACTTTTCACTTCATTTTAGAACAGTCTGCTCACTATTTAGCAACAAGATTGAAACAAATGATTTAATGTTATTTCTATCATTATATTAAAGTCTAATGGTATAATAAGTAGTTAGTTGTTTTGTTTTACTGTTAAACGGACTATTGCCGATTCTGAAATATTCCAAAATATTCATTATATGTTTGCTAACTGAATAATTTATTTCACAGTTTATACCCTTTTTTTCCATAATCATTCTAAAGTTGTGTTCCTGTAAAAACAAAATGTTAATTTTCATTGAATCTGATCATCAGTTTTATTTGATGTGCATCTTTATTTTAATATAAGTATATCATTTGGATCACATTGCCAGGAACATGACATTTTGAAAGAATTTGTATTTATTTAATTTATCGGGAGGGGGAGGGGATAATTGATTACTAAATGGTAGCATTTTACCTACTGATTTAGAGTTATACCACAACATTTGTGCTTACAATTTTCTTTTTCTCTCTATTTATCCACAGTTGGAAGGAAGAGGCGTGACGTTGAAGTACAAGGTATGTACAGTTTGCTTAAAGGGACTTTGTAACATTGTCCAAATCCTCAAAATCCAATTGGAATTCTAGCGGTTCCCACAATTATCTTGTATTTGTATTAACAAAAAAAGAATGGGACAGGTTTTGGTTTTTCAAATTTCCCTTTCGTTAAAAAGATATTTATGATTGAAGTGTTCAGATGTCAAATTATCCAATGGATCGTCAGAACCGTGTACAAAGTGAGTGCAATGAGTTAGTGAATGTCGCTTTGCATTTTTGCTCATAACTCGGCCATATAAAGTCCATTTAACGTGAAATTTTCACACAACACCCAGTGGACATATCAGATAACAACAATATACATTGTATCAACCACTCATCGCTTTTTGCACATGTCAATAAAGTTACTAGATCCCTTTAATATGTTGACAGTTTAAAGGTATCTAGTAACTTTGTAACTTTGTTGACATGTGCAAAAAGTGATGAATGCTTGATAAAATGTGTGAAAATTACATGGTAACTGGATGTCGTGGACAGAGTTATGAGCGAAAATGCAGTTATATTCGCCAACTCATTGCACTGACTTTGTACACAGTAATAATTAACCAGTAGATAATTATGAATCTGAACACTTCAGACATACAATATAGATTAAAAAATGGAAGAAAATTTGGAACCACTCTTCACACACACACACCTCCACTCGGCTCGTATGAAGTATTCAGGAGGATTAACCTACCAATAAGTACAAATATAGAGAAACAAAAAGTGACGTCCGGGCGATTCATTGCCATAGGATAAGGCCATGAAAAATAAATGGTTGGATTGGCGTAACCCGCCCGACCCTAA
This sequence comes from Echinarachnius parma, assembly GCA_037951105.1. Classification (NCBI taxonomy): domain Eukaryota; kingdom Metazoa; phylum Echinodermata; class Echinoidea; order Clypeasteroida; family Echinarachniidae; genus Echinarachnius; species Echinarachnius parma. Next base: position 73,477 of record JBAMJV010003713.1, read on the forward strand.
AAATACCGCCGACCCTAAAGGTTTTTTCTGATTTTTTTTTTTTTTTTTTTTCCAAAAATGTTGCGATAATGTGTTATTTGTGTGTTATTGTGTTTTTTTGTGTATTTGTGCGAATCCTGAAAAAAAAAAAAAAAAACCCTCATGTACCTACCCTAATGTTTGGTTGCCTGTTACTCCAATCCAACAATTTATTTGTTTTGGCCTAATGGTTCTAAACAATGTCAGGCAAGACAGAAATTTCCGACCTAAGCGTTGCTTAGAAGGTAATAGTCCAACTTCAACCCACTATCAAATGCCCAAAATCAAAGGACAAGTCGTTTGGAATCATAAATAAATAAATAAATAATATTATATCAAAAAGACTGACATCAATCACTATTTCGGTACTCTGTAAATTATTTACCAACTCCTTGAGTGCCAAGCTCGCATTTTTGCGAGTTACAATACACACAAATTCCATAGAGCATTAAAATCCCTGGCACTTTAAGTGTTAATATTACTGAAATGTATTCAAGTCTCCCCACAAATCACAATTATTACAATTACTATTCATCCTTTTCATCTTTTTCCTACAGAGGATTGTCCCTGTGTGAACGAGGGAGTGTGCCACACTGACGACAATGGCAACGGAATGTGCCTCTGCAAGCCTGGCTTCTTCGGACTTCTCTGTGAAAACGGTACGTAAAGGAACCCGTTTAAACCCATTCAGAACTGGTCCCCAAAATCATGGGAGTAGCCCATTATTAACCTGTTCCCTTCGAGATTCTAAAATCCCCATAGACTTTGTACATAACCCAGCCGGTTCCTGTAAGCAACGGGTTAAAACATTGCAAAGTCTATTGAAAACTTCAGGAAAGCTCATTAATTTGTGCATGCTTATTTGTGTAAAGGCAGGGTACAGTCTAAGGCTAGTATGCTCCACAGGGAGTTGAGATGGTGCACATGATTACTGCGCAGGTTGAACTGTACCTGATGATCAAGGGTAGTATTATTAATGCTACAATGCTTATTAGAAACCCTGTATTAAGCGGTACATAAATGCAATCTGGAGACAGGTTGCTCCATTCTGACAGGGATCTCCTATAGATGCATCCTTGGCTGTCCCGCTTGCAGAGCATTTATGTGATTAAGCGATATTTAAGGACCATTTTATTATTATTTATCTAGTATTATTACAGTGTATTATCTTTTCTGAGTTCCTGTTTTACATTTACAAATATTTTACAAATATTTACATTGTATGTTTTTTTCAACAGAGGTGTTGGTTCAAGACCCATGCCACCCCAGCCCCTGCATGAATAATGGTACGTGCCAGCTGACTTCACGCGGCCTGTCACTTTCCTTCATGTGCAAGTGCGGAGACGGATTTGACGGTCCATTCTGCGAAAGGAGTAAGTAGATACAGGTGTAATTTTTAAAGCAAAGCCAGTAATAACAAAACAATAATAAAGCTGAAAATAATATACATTTCATTTCCCTGTTGGATGTCAACATTCCTGTAATATGTAGCGATTAAAATCAGCTTGGGCCTCCTAGGCCTCCGTAACACAGTAAAAAAATAAATCTTTTTGACTGAGTATAAAGGCATACATTATTTAAGTTACTTAATACTTTTCAATGTTTAATAGGTACCACCTTATACTGGCACTAGTTAAAAAGTTCTTCATATACTTGACCAAAAGGACTACTGAGAATGTATAATGCTTCGCCTTATTTCAATCACAGAAAATCAAATTTTTATTTTATTATATTTATTTCTTTTTCTTTTTTCGCAGGCATGATGAAGACGGAGAATGACGGTGACCACCGTGCATCGCACGCCCTCGCGGCCATCGCCGACAACCAGAAGTGGATGTCGCTGGCCTTCCTCGGAGGCTGCCTGCTGATGACCATCACCCTCATCGCTCTCCTGGTTGGACTGGCCTGCCTCGTGCCCCGCATGAGGTCGACGATGTCGATACGCACGGGCAAGCCCGCCCTGGACGAGATCACCCTCATCCAGTAGTTATATAGCGGCTAGTGGCTTTCGATAGTTGAAACCTTGTTTGATTTTTTTTTCTCTCCCTCCCATGTGAAATCATTATGAACGTGACTGGATAAGGGGGGAGATAAATAGGTTGAATTTGGGAATTTAGCTTTCATCTTTACTATCCTTGTGTATTGACTTTTCTATAGATTAAATAGGTGGTGGTAGGCGATATGTCTTAATATGCAGATAATGATTTATCTTTTATTTTTATTGTGGTATTTGTTTACATTTATTTCTATGGCATTCTTAAAAAAATTACAATTTATAATTTAACATATAAACACTTGTCTACTAGATGTATGTTATGCAATTCCATGCAGCTTTTGTCAAATCAGTGGATTGAAATTTGAAATAATGATTTCTGTTTATATTAATTGATATTATATGAAATACATGAATGTCTAACTCGGTGAAAATCAAAATTTACTTTACAGTGATTTTTGTTGTAATAACAGCAAACGTGATGAACATGCACTGTTTATACTGTATATGACTTGTATACAATCATTATTAGTATAGATTTTCATTTTGAGTGTGACTTTGGATTAAATCAATTATTAACTTTCTTCAATGAAGAGGATTTAATTTTGAAATAATTATGCTTTTATTGGTTGATATTTTATGAAATATTTCTTATTCGTTGATCAAAATACATTGTATAGATAATTTTTCATTTTAAAATCAACAGCAAATTTGATGTGCATGTATATGACTTGTATAGACATATATAATTATTGATTTGTATTTATAATGCGACTTTTGATTAGATCAATTATGCATTCCATTATAAAAACATACCATATTTCATGCTACCATTATTTTCTTATAGTGAAATAGTTACTCCCTAGGAATAACATTTATATTGAAAGAAATATTGTACCTTTGATAACATTTGAAGTATATTTTGTATCCCTTTTCATAAAAAAAAAAATATTTTGTCTTTCATTCTCACCTTGTAATTATATTCTTATTCTTATTCTTACTATTCCTATTCTTTGCACCTTTTCATTTCGACAAAAATAAATCAACTGATTTGTCAGTTTATTTGTACATGTTTTGTGTTTTACATGTTTAGTTCATGGTGTTTCAAGTTTGTTTTAAATATTGGTGAGAATAGATTTTCTTTACTTCGGAAATATTAAATCCATACAGGACTACTTACAAACATAGTTGGGCTATACATACTATTTACAATTTTGATAGTAAAATAATTTTAATAGTTTTAATAATTAAACATTTTGAGAATTGCTAGAGAATACAATTCAAAATGAGCAAAGAAAATTGGGCTTTGGTTGGAATCAATCTGGAGACTTCGGATTGCCAGTCATCGTAGTAATTCTTGTATGTATGCGTGTGTATGTGTGTGTACATGTACATATATGTGTGTGAGTTTGTAAATGCCCCCAACTGGGGGCACTCAATATTCAACCATGGACAGCCCTCCAACCAAGAATGCTTTGCTCCACCTAGTGCAAAGGGCTTCTAATTCAATTACGGTTGTAAAATAATTTTCCTAGGTAATTATGCACGAGTGAGTCTGTGCATGCATATGCGTGTTTGTGTGTGAATGGGATGTTTGGTTTGGTAGAGGGGGGGAGTATTGCATAATATGGAGGGGATGTAGAAATGCAGGGTATAGTGTTCTAGTCTACATCACATACATGTACATAAGTCACTTACGAGCAAAAATTACCATCATCAGGCACTGTACTCCATTCATGCATTACTGTTAAAATACAACTTACAGTTGAGCAAAAAGGCAGGTTGCGATCAATGCAAAGTTGCGATAAGGGGATAGTACTGGTACTCACAAAAAAGTTTGAGGTTTTTTTGCTTTTGTTTAGCTTTACCATATCTTTATGGTCTTCTCAACATGAATCCAGCATGAAGCTTAAGCCCTGAGAAATAACTATAAATGCATTCAAACATCATATTTGCATATCATTAGTGTACACGTGCAATGGATAATGGTTATCTTTACATACATTTTCTGTAAAAAGTCATTTTTTCACACATTTTTTCTAAAAACTTCATTATTTATCATTCAATTTGGCTAAAAATTGGACAGGATGTTGGGCTCATACATGTACCATAGAGTACAGAAGCCATGACGTCATAAAAACACTTTTTTAGAATATTCAAATTTGGACTTCATTTTCAGAGAGAGCATAACAAATAATGTCCAAATACTGAGAATAAAAGGTATAGGTTACGTATTGGCTGAGATATGCCCATCCGAATGAATTTTACTTCAATGGGCAATCGGTGTTATAGTGCACTGGTTCATAAATTTATGAACCCAGTGCACTATAACACTGATTGCCTATTGACAAAACAAATCATTCGGATGGGCATATCTCAGCCAATACGAAACCTATTCCTATGATTTTCGGTATTTGGACATTATATGTTATGCTCTTTCTGAAAATGAAGTCCAAATTTGAAAATTCTAAAAAAATGTTTCTGACATCATTTATGACATCACCACTCTATTGCACAATATGATGGCTTTTTTTTTTATAGCACTATCACATTCCAAAATATTTCAAAAAATTCAAGTTTTTAAAATGAAAATCTGGTAATTCGCATAATTAATTAACCAAATATTATGCATATTTCCAAAATTCCTTTCATCATATGATGGAGATATAGTTGGATAACATACCAGCCAAATTTGGCTTCAATCCAGTGATAAATATGAGAGGAGATAGTTTGAATAATTTTCTTTGTTTTTCTTTATTAATTTTTTTCCACTAATTTATGCTAATTTATTCAAAAATGAAAAGCGTACTAAAAACACCCCCCCCCCCCCAAAAAAAAAAAAATGACTTTAATAGTCTTTGTTTTCCTTCAGAATTATATTTATAAAGAATGTGCTAATTTAGCAAATAGTACCAGTACTTTCAGAAAATAATTTAGATTTGCACATTTATCACATTTTCTTACTTGTGATTAATCGCAACTTTGCACTATGCAACACCCCCTGGTCATTTAAAGTGCATAGCCCTTTTACCGACTCTAAAATGGGGGTTTCTTTTATAAATCTGACTTGCTGATGAGTTGGTCAGTGGAGCAACCTAATTGGTAACAGAGAATGAAGAATTTTGGTCTGGTTCTTCAATTAGTAATGAATTGATGTAAAATATTCATCTCAAATACAAACAGAAACTACTTGTACAACAAAAAACTCATTGACATACAACTGTTTATCCTGATAATGTTCATACTTTTATTACACATTTTCAATGGAAAGCTGAAAGACAAATCATAAATTTTTTTAAATGTGGAATATTCACCTACTCATGAGGCATGAGCAGATGAGCACTTTTAAGAATATAAAATTCAGTTTACTTCTGTTAAACATTCATCTCAAATACAAACTGCTTGTACCAAAAAAAACTCATCCATAAACAAATGAACGCAACAAGCGCCAAATCCAAAATTTCTGAGTTACTCTAACAACACAAAAGCTGTTGGATAGCTCCATTTGAATCTGAAATCAGTTTTCAAAAAAAATATTTATAACTTCTGTTATGAAGAGTTCAAAATTGAGTTTTTTTGCAAAACGCGTTAAGTGCCACCTCCGTTTCTTTGCAAATCGCGTTATATCCATGCAGCCAATTAGCGCATGCGCATTTCGTTTCCCCAACATGGCGGCGGCTGTGGACAATTAGACAGAGCGAGCTAGCTGCAGCTGTGCTGTAGAAATTTATTTCGAAAACCTGCAAAATGAATAATTTCGACGGTCTTGAGGAACAAGCTGTTCCTCTTCCACCTGGTTCTTGGAGAAAAAGGGGAAGATCGACGGAGAATCATGAGCATGAAAACAGAAAATAACAACGTCATTCGGGACACGGGAAAGCAGCACAAGTTGCGTGCAATCATCGACGTCGTCTGTTCTGTGAAGCCGAGGCCCTGACACCAGAAGATAGCTGTCAACCATGACAATAAGGTGAAACAAGATGAGTTTATACCAAGGCTCCTAAATGTTTCTAGTCCCAAGAGACGCCAAGTTCATCGTCTTCAAGAAGCAGGAAGGAATAACTGGCGGGGCAAAAACAGTACAGTCCAGTATTCTTTGCTCACCCAAAATCATCCAGAGAAGAGGAAAGTTTGTAAATCCACCTTTGTCAAGGTGCTCGGTAAGTTGCAAATGATCCACCAGAAGCCGCTAACCTCAGCACCACCGCGTTTACAGCGTATGTTACTACGCCTTCAGCAGTATGATTTCACCTTAGTCTACCGCCCAGGGAAAGAATTCCCAATAGTGCTCGACATGCAAATCAATCTCATCCAATTCACAGCAAAACGAATCGCGGATGTGAAGCGAGGAAACCAACGCCGATTCAACACTATCGCAGTTGAAGTGTGTCATAGTCCAAGGATGACCAGAGCGAATGAAGGACCTCCCATCTCAGCTCAGACCATATTGGTCATTCCGTGATGAGCTATCGGTTGAAGATGGAATCAAAATAAAAAGGTCCTTGTGTTGTAGTGCCAAAGTCAATGCATGAGTATGTGCTAGGAAAGTTGCATAAAGGTCACCAGGGCTCTACGAAAACGAAGCTATGCGCACGCAATTGTGTTTATTGGTTGAATATCATTAGCGATATCGAGAGTATTGTAGGCCAGTCTGCTACATGCCAAGAGCACCAGAGATCGCAACTCAAGGAGCGATTACAGTTACCAGGCGATATTTCTGTTTATGTGCAATATGGATCGTGCTGAGAGAGAAAGAACGGCAAGACGTCGGATTCAGCGTGGACGACAACGGCGTCTGCAAGATCTTCAGTCCCGTGCAATTGAACTGATGATGGTGGAGGGCCACCTCCAAGCAGTGTTGAGGGGCAGCATAGGTGAACGCATTCCTCGACAGCGACCACAGGGACAAGTGTTTTGGAAGAGCTCCGTCCTTCACTTTTCCAATTTTGAATAGAAGGAGCACTTTCGTGTCTCACAAGAAACATTTGACTACTTTGCCGAAGAACTGAGACCCGTGCTTGAAAAGCACATTACAAACTCAAACACTCCATTGAGCACAAGAGGAGGTTGGTGGTGGTTTTGTGGTGGTTGGCCACCCCATAGTATGGACAGTATAGAACTTTTTCTACTCTATTTGGTATAGGGAAGGCAACACTGGGATATTTGGTGAGGGAGGTGTGCCATGGCATAATGGATCTGCTGTACCGTAGGTACATTTCTCTACCAAATGAGGAGGTGATCTGTGGTTTTGAGAGTGCGCTGGCGCCATCGATGGCACCCACTTTCAGATACTTGCACCAATGGACGACCACGCAGACTATCACAATCGCAAAGGCTGGCACTCAGTCATCCTGCAAGCGGTAGTGGCCCATGACTACTGGCAAGTTATATTATTGGATTGGATCCATGTAATGAACTCTAAACAAGGCCACAGGCCAGACACTATTTCAGTTAGGATTCTTAAGAACTTTGCAAAGGAGTTTTCGCCCATTTTAACAGTGATCTTTCAACAGTCTCTTGGTGAAATTGTAGATGAGAATGTCGGCAAAATATTGCTTCAGGAACAAAATTTGAATATACAATTATGTCTTGATATTTGCAGAGCTCATGAATCTTCAAAGGTCCAGTCTCGGGCTATGTCTAGTGAGTCTGTAGCAAGTTTGAGAGTGACTCAAAAGCCTGGGAAGAAATTTCCTCAAAGACCCAAAAGTGGGGAAGTTTGTTGCAAATTTTGCGGACACACTCATTCAATGAAAAGGGACATGTGTCCTGCATATGGCGAAACTTGTCATAAGTGTAACGGTCAGAATCACTTTGCCAATAAATGCACAGGTGCTGTTTCTGGGAAAAAGAAACAAGATAAACACAAAGAAAGTGTCAAAGCACTAGTAGACCGCCGGGCGAGGGTACAAATTTGTTACTTTTGCGACCCCCCTCATACAGTTACATCTTAAAGAGGTGTTAGAAATCATTCCAATTTGAGTTCATATTTTAACATCAAGAAGCTGATATATAAATGATAACAAATTAGTGTTTACGAATAACTGTACAAAACTAAAAAAAAACAAAAACATATGAGCGTTACAAGTTCAATGTGTGTACTCAAAGAAACGATGAATCTTTTGAGAATTACTACATTTGTTTGCATAGTTTAGCAAGCACGTGTGAGCCTGGTAGGCTCACAGATGAGCTGATCAAAGACAGAATTGTGGTTGGCATTGTAGATGAGAATGTCCGCAAAAGATTGCTTCAAGAACAAAATTTGAATATACAATTAATATATCTTGATATTTGTAGAGCTCATGAATCTTCAAAGGTCCAGTCTCAGGCTATGTCTAGTGAGTCTGTAGCAAGTTTGAGAGTGACTCAAAAACCTGGGAAGAAATTTCCTCAAAGACCCAAAAGTGGGAAAGTTTGTTGCAAATTTTGCGGACATACTCATGCAATGAGACATGTGTCCTGCATATGGCAAAACTTATGTGTAAAGGTCAGAATCACTTTGCCAAATATCAAATATATACATTTGGGATTCTAGGGCTCAACATTTTTTTTTTTTAAGACTTTCAACAACAAAAAAACGTGCCTGAGAACATGTGTTCCTTGCAAGAATGTAGCATGTTAGATTGTCATAAAGACATCTTAAAGAAATCTGTCATCATCATTGTAGTTATGTTATAACATTTATTACCAAGCTGCATAAATATGAGTTCCGTTTACCTCTAATTATGAATTCCGCCATTAATTAATGAATTCATAGTAAAATGTTCCACTGTAGAGTAGGACAGCAAGTCGGTCATTTAAAAAATGCACATCGGTGTTCTAAGCACAATCATGGTGATTTTCGAGCATCATGTGGTATTGATGCTTTAGCTGAGGTTTACTTTTATGGAGTCTTTCCATACGAGCCAGATAACAGAGAAACTGGCAGGAATTCACTCATCGAAAAGTTACTTCAGCTGTGTGAGTTGCGTGAACAGTATGTCCCAGTTTGTGAAATATGTGAAGATTTGTGGAACTGGACGTGTAAGAATGGTCCCATGTATGAGCCAAAGGGCACTTCAAATGCAGAAATTCTTGAGGCATTCAATAGATTCGGCGATAATATCATTGTGCTCCTCATGTCATAAGCACTATCCTTTGGCAGAGACTTTGGACCCAGTCATTTTCTATGACAATTCGGTCAATGAAAGAAATGTAGTAACATGGCAACTGGAGTGGAAGGTTGTTTTCACAGAGCTGTGAGAAATAGGGTAAAAGGGGTCACCACCAACTCTAGTCTACAGCCAACTAGGGATCGTCATTTTACCGTCCATATGACTGATCAGAAGTCTCTGAAGCACAAGCGCCGAGGATCGAAAGTACGATTCACAAGTTGCAGCAACGCACTCATTGATGCTGACAGACCAGAGAGTGAAGTGAAAGAAGCACTTCAGCAGATGCAGTTGGCATTCCAGCAGATGCAGACTGCGCACAAAGAGTATACAGAGCTTTTCGAGGACGACAGAGTTTTTGAAATAGAAGAAAAATGGATGGACAAGTCCACAGTGAGTTCACCAAGTGGAAGATCAGATGTAATCAGTCCTTGCATCGAGTCCTGCAACAGTCAGTACAGGCCGCCCCTCCTTCTTCATCACTGCTACCACCGTCAGGAGCATCGACCTGAGACAAGCTACCCAAGTTCAAGGGCGATGTCAGAGTACAAGGTCTTCAAAGCTGACTTCACGCACCTGTCAGGTACCTTCTCGGACAGAGACGCTATTACCTTACTCCAGAGTTGCCTTGAAGGAAAGCCATCAGAAATGCTCAGAGGGGTGAGCGATTATCAAGCGGCGTGGAAATTCCTTGACGCAGTTTACGGGGACAAGCGATTTGTAGTGGACGCTGTGGTGAATGATATGAATGCCTTCCGGGCATTGAGGGATGGAGAAGATGGCAGATTTTGTGAGTTCACCCAGCTGATCCTACGCAGCTAAAATACAGCTATCCAATCTAAAATCGGCGTCCATTTCTTTAATGGGTGATCCACAGTCCCTTCTAAGATGACAGATTTTCTGTTGATAGCACTTCCTCTTGATCAGCATGCTAGGCACATGCAAGTTCCTCCTCTGGTTGTTTGTGAGGATTTGGAAGTTTTTCAGAAAAGGTATCAGTTGACAGGTGCCATACAAATGCAAAAAATTCTGTTGTTCAAGTAATTGGACAATATGCTATTATTGACGATTTGCGACCTACTGTGACATGCTACCGTTCATTTGCCTCAGCAATCACGAGAAAGGAAAGGGCAGGATGGAAGCGTTCTACGAAATTGACATCCGACCATCATGGAGTGCACTTTTTGATCTACAGTGAGAGGGCAGCTGCCTAGACGGTGACAGTATGCCCCTGTATTGATCTTTCCAAGAATGATGCATCCACAGCCAAAAGTGATTCAGTCCGGTCCTTTCATTCTGACGGCAAACAGGAAAGGTCTACGCCACAACACTGGCATCAAGAAGACAAGTCTACGCCGCAACCCCAGCGTCAAAGACAGAAGTTTACGCTGCCACATTGGCACCAAGAAGACAAGTCTACGCTGCAACCCCAGCGTCAAGGACAGAAGCCGTTGCCGCCACACTGGCCTCAAGGAGACAAGTCTGCATCGCAACCCCAGCGTCAAGGACAGAAGTCTATGCCACAACAACCGCATCAAGAAGAAGGTTGGATGACACTGAACACGCGTCAAAAATGTGTAACTCCGAAAAGGCTTGTCACAACGAATACTACCATCCATCAGCCTCTCCAAGAAATAGACACAAATGTTGTCACTGATGATATTGGGGAAAAACCAAAGAACACTGAAAAGTCTACCCTGCCATCCACCGACAGAGGCAGAAATTACAAAGAAAACAAATAAACTCCTACATACGTGCAGCTATCTCGGGATGAGGTCACTGAGCTAAATTTTGTGAAAATTGGTGGAAAGAGATATTTCATACACAAAAATAGATGGTCAGATGTACTTTTCCACATATATTTTGAACCTTAGTGGCATTTCTACCCGAGCTGGATACAAACCGATTGATCATGTGTTGCTTAAAAACATGAGGAACATAGGGCCACTTGCCTTTATTCTGTAGTATCTAACAGTCAACACACACATGTGGCTGTACTTTTATACAAAGTTACCCTATGGGATCAAATCGTCACTGAATATATTCCAAGCAACGATGGATAAAATTCTTCAAGGGATTCCCCACTGCTTGTGTAATGTCAAAGATGACCGGAACGACAGCAGCTCCTACAATTCCACCTCCATCAGTCCCCCCTACTCAAACAAACCCGGCTAACGCGCGCAGTGCAGCCCTGAGTTTGCCACATGCGGTGGAAGAGAATTTGAGGGCCAAGCTCCTCTGTCGAAGCCTTACAGCCATTCTGAAGATAGCTGGAGTAGATATCGGATGTGTCCTAGACACTGGTGCAGAGACGTCACTGATCCTCTGTGTTTGAAGAGAAGCTGCGCGGCAAAGTAGGATCGGTGAGAGATGTAGGTATGTCCTTCTCTGTAGTAGGTGCAAGTGGGGTGGAGATCCCTATCAAGGGTTGCATCAAAGTCCCAATCAAGTTTGGTACGGATACCATAACTGCTGCATTTTTTTTTATTGTCGATGATAAAGAGAAGGTCAGGTAGAATGAGAGACGACATGAGTACCTGGTCTTGCTGGGGTGTAATATTCTAAGGGCTCTGGTGAAGGACTTTGACTTTGTCTTCAGCCACCAGGAGAGCCAGGAAATGGCGCAAGCGAAGTTCCCTGCAATAATCAGACCACTCCCAATGTCGCCCAGGCTGTTCCAGAGCATTGGTTTGGCCACTTTGGGGTGCCACTGAGGATACACTCGGACCAGGGGAGGAATTTCGAGAGTGCTCTGGTCAAAGAGATATATGGTATAACGAAATCCTGCACCAAGGCGTTAACGGTGTTGTAAATGTTTTTGTTGTCGAGGCAACAACAACGACAACAAAATTTAGCGGGGAAGATGTCGGAGATGGAAAATTGATTAATATGTCTTATTTGCATTTCATAATACATAGTGGGCCTTTAAACTCAGGGCGTTGACCACGAGGGAAAGTGGTCTGGTCAGAGGAAAAATGTACTGCACATGAGAAACATATAGTTCCTTGGACGTGCTTTCATTGATAATACTTGGGTTTACTTATGAAATGATATACATGTATACATTAGATGTTTGGTTGATTGTTTGGTATTGGATAAGTCTAACAAGATTTTATGCATTGTACAATCATTGATGGATTATGTTGAGATCATTCCTTTTGCGGAGGATTAATAAGAATGTTGGGGGAGGACATTACAATGTTCACTGGTTCACTCCCGTCCAAGATATTTTCCAGGAGAGACCTGTTTGAGTTTGCTGTATAGTTGGTTTTTGCTGAATTACTTAGTATTGCAGTTTCATCGAGGAAGAGATTCGTCTAGACTCAGTGGTAGAAGTCGAGGTTGATTATTTTCCTGAAAGTGTGCTGGCTGATTACAGTTTTGCTTGAATTAAAAGAACTAAACACAAACAACATAGTCTCCCCGAATGACTCATTCGTGTGATGTGAACCATTCTGAACCTAGCTCGTTCACTCTCGTGCCCAATCCACGACAGTAATCAGGCATCTTTCTCATAGCAATGATGACTGAAGAGGAGAATTTGGATGTACCGAGCAGAGTTCTACAGGAGCGGTCCTCACAGGTCATCGCAGGGAGTGAGCGCCCGATCGCATTCGCACGCTATCGGAAACCGAACGAAAGTACTCAACGGGTGAATGCGAAGCTCTTGCCTGCATTGTCGCATGTGAACACTGACAGCGCCATCTACATCTCCTCCCCAGCAGCAGGTGCAACACCTCACACTACAGGTGCAGTCGCTAACTACACAGCTTGGACAGGAGCGTGGTCGACGTCCTTTTCGATCACTATCACCATCCAATTATCATGACCGATCGCGATCTCGATCATACAGTCGCCAACAAACCTATGGATTGTGGTGGTACCATTGGAAACACGGATCAAAGGCCAGGAAATGCATTTCACCATTCAATTTTCCTACAGGGGCCCCCGAGAGTGATTATCGCCACCTCGTGCGGGAAACGTGAGAGCCGGCAGCGAGTAGAGGCGACGTCGTTGCATGGAACCAATAACACCAATAGTCGTCTGTTTTTTGTTCATGACAAGAGCACTGACACCAAGTTTTTAGTTGACACAGGAGCAGTGTCTGTTTTTCCTCCCCGTCCACAGGATCGAGGGCAACATCAGTCTGTTTCTAGTCCATCTTTGCATGGAGCAAATTCAACACTTATTATCCGGGTTTCAGGTGACCATAATTACAACCCAGTGTTTCCACCAAATGTTCCTGCAATCATCCCTGAAGGAGAACAACTGGCTCAAGCTGAGTGCAGCGAACTGGACAAACATTACATACTCTGGATATTTTTAGTGCAATGTAGAGGTCGCTGGCAGGAATATACCAGGAAGAGGAATTATCATTGGCGTTATTGATCACCTAACAATTGGTTTTCTTCCTTAATTTTAGACTGCCTAAGTTGTTTGAGGACAAACTTAATTTTAGCAGGGGAGATTTTTGTTGTCGATTGATTGCAAACGAGCGATAGCGAATTTGTGCAACATTTTTTTGCCCGCCAAGCAAAGAAATTAACTGTTTTCTGACATTTTTAGAGAAGATCTTGGTGAATTCATTAACAATATGGATTTCAAGAACACCAAAGATGTCAAAATGTTTCAATTCAAATTGTGTGTACATATTGCAGCATTGAAATTGATTCCATTCAAAAATATACAAAGGACTTTGGCCTTTGCTGTCCGCCTCTTGAGCTTGAGGTCCTTATCTGGTGCAGTAGCCATGACTGTAGATCACTCCCTCATCTGCCGCTTATCCCAGGTAAGCCTTAGTAGAAATCGAATGCATGACAAGTGAGATGAGGGCTAGAATCAGGGCATCAGCTCCCTTGAGAGAAGGACGCTCAGCCGCATCAGTGAGTTACATCTCAGAAGAGGAGAAGCCTCAGAAACGGCCAGACTTTAAGTGTTGGATATGCGAGTCATCTGATCACTGGGTGGACCAATGCAAAAAGTTCCTCTCAAAGAACCAACAGGAGAGATACCAGCTAATGAAAGACAACCACGCATGTTTTAGCTGCCTTAAGAGAGCAGGAAGAGATCAAAACATGAGAACATGCAAGAGACGTAAAAGATGCACTGAAAAGATCAGTGAAGACCAGTGTCCTTCATTCCATCATCCCCTGCTTCACAGAGTAATTCAGACAACCAGTTAAAACGTGGCAAGTGTTACAGGTAAATCAGCCCTCCTGCCTGTTGTAAAAGTGAGAATTCAAAGTCCAGATCAGAATTCAACAGCCAACTGCCTTCTGGATTCTGGAGCCCAGATAAGTTTGATAAGGCAGTCTGTTGCAGAAGAAATGAAGCTGAAAGGCAAACCGATAACAATAAACATTACTAAGGTGGGTGGTGATGTAGAAGAAGTGCAGACAAAACTGTATCGGATGAAGCTGCAATCTCTTGATGACAACAAATCTTACGGAGTGTCAGCGGTTGGCCTAGATTGCATCAACAAGGATATTGCGGAGGTGAAGACCGATGATCTGGCAAAAATATTGAGATTTAGAGAGCATGAAGTAGCCCTGTGTGACGAACTGTGCAAATTTCTTTGGACATTCGGCAGGTGTGATTCGCCAGGATATAGTGCAAAGTATTGCACCTACACCTGCATCAACATGTCTATGCACCGTATCCTGGCGATGGCACTTGTGCAAGTCACTGAGGCTACCAGCTAGGTAGCTATGGAGAAGCTGGGGTGTAAGAGATGCCTTGATGAACAGCTAGAGTGCGGTATTCCCATCAAAACCATGGCTACAGACCGACACACCGGTATACGAAAAATGATAAGAGAGGAATATGGGGGCATACATCATCAGTTTGACGTGTGGCACATGACAAAAGCAATAACAAAGCGACTGACTGCAAAGGCAAAACAGAAGGACTGTCAGGAACTGGGGCCATGGATCAAGTCCATCATCAATCAGATATGGTGGGCAGCCCAAGAATTTCAACAAAGACCCAGATCTGCTCGTGGATATGATCCAGTCTGCTATCCCCCATTGCTGCAACATTCACTCCTGGAATTCAGCCAGTCATTTCCATCAGTGTGCCCATGCTAAACTCTCCCCAGAAGTCATCTCTCAAACAAAATGGCTTACTCCTGGCTCGAAGGCCCACAAAGCTCTTCAGGAAGCGTTGTTTGATAAAAGCCTAACAAAAGATCTGCACCACCTAACCAAGGCCTGCCACACTGGAGGAATCCATTCCTACCCTAATGTGTACTTTAAATACACAACCAAGCTCCTACATTTCAAGTACAAGACAATGCTGAGGCGTGCACAACAGGGTGTTAGCATCGAACCCACGCAAGCCGTAGTACACAGTCCAAGACCTAAGGGAGCCCTACGGTACAAGTATGTGAACACATCAGACAGAATTGTGAGTTATTTCGCTTGGAAGTGAAGTATTTAGGTCACAACGTTTCCAGAGAGGGGGTGCAGACGGATCCAGAGAAGGTAGAGGCTGGGTTATGAGGAACTGGCCTACACCAACAAGCGTGAAGGAACTCCGGTCGTTTCTGGGATTCTGTTCGTTCTACAGGCGATTTGTGAAAGGGTTCTCGCAAATCGCTGGCCCTCTGCACAATCTGGTGGCTTCCCTCTGCGACAACATGAAGGCGAAGAAGACGACTGCGTTCCAGTGGGACTCCACACACCAAGCAGCCTTCGACCAGCTGCAGTAGGCGTTGTGTGAACCACCAGTCCTCGGCTATGCTGATTTCACACAGCCTTTCGAGGTGGAGGTGGATGCCAGTCTTCATGGTCTGGGTGCAGTGCTATCCAGAGACAAGAGGGAAAGCATCGTGTGATTGCCTATGCTAGCAGAACTCTACGCGGAGCTGAGAAGAAACAGTCAAAGCTTGTGTCCTTCATGCAGCAAATGCGGTGTACCACCAGGTCTGCAGTGTTAACTTCCGCACCAACAAGCAAATACCCACTGTCTATCAGACCAACAGAATAAAGCCCCAAAAACAAAAAATTGGTCGGCCCAAAGATGTAACTCGGGGGGATGCATTTCTCAGAGTTGCCCATTTCCTTGAGGAAAATGATGATGAGCAGATAACAATCAGTGACCTAGTTAGCCTGATGGAAGAGAATCTCCATCGATCAGGGCTTCAAGCATATAGCTACACACCCATGAAGATGAAGCTGGATAAACAAAATCTTGCAAACAGAGGTAAATGGGAAGCCAAACGTGGTAACATTTCGGAGCACAGCGAAGGTGGTTCTCCAAGATTTCTATGGCCATGCACAGGCCGCTGATCCTGAAAAGGAGAAGATGAGAATGATCAAAACTGCAGCTAAACTGATCAGAGATGATATAAAAGTGTCATGACATAACATGAGCTGTACTCTGACATGCTGTCGGAGGAGGAAAACGTCAATTTCCTGCCAGAAAGCGTAAGGTTACTGCTAGGAGCCTGTTTGGGAGATCAGTTCTTCTCATTTGTTCTTTGCTACCTTGATGATGTCCTGGTGTACAAGTCAACAAAGGCCCACCTAACAAAGTTACGCAGAAAAAGACCAACAAGGCATCCTCAACACAATGTAGGAACTGCGGTTACAGCTTTCCAAACAAGGGGGAATGCCCAGCAAAAGGAAAGACCTGCAGTAAATGCCACAAAGTCAATCATTTTGCTGCAGTATGTCACAGCAGATATCTCAATACAGAGGATACAACAGCGACTGTATTCCAGTGGGACTCTACACACCAAGCAGCCTTTGGCCAGTTGCAGCAGGCGTTGTGTGAAGCACTAGTCCTCGATTATGCTGATTTCACACAGCCTTTCGAGATGGAGGTGGATGCCAATCTGCACGGTCTGGGTGCAGTGCTATACCAGAGACAAGAGGGAAAGCGTTGTGTGATTGCCTATGCTAGTAGAACTCTCCGCGGAGCTGAGAAGAATATGGAAAAGTATTCAAGTATGAAATATGAAATGCTTGGCATGAAATGGGCAATCACAGACAAATTTTGAGATTATCTCTTTGGAAGTAGGTTTATTGTTTATACGGACAATAACCCACTTGCCCACCTAGACAACGCCAAATTGGGAGCCACGGAGCAGCGCTGGGTAGGCGCCCTGTCTGTGTTTGACTTTGCGGTTAAATACAAGCCAGGAACGGCAAACAAGGCAGCTGATGGGTTGTCACGCCAACCACAAACAACAAACAACGGACGAGTGGAAAACAGGACATCAGATGCATGCTGCCAGACAGTGGCCGTTACCAAAATTCTGAATGAAATCTACCAGACGTTTGTGGAAGTGAACAACATCAACCAAGGGGTTGAGACCCATGGAGATCAAGATGGCAGGCCCACCAGAACCCCTACCGCATCCCCAATTACACCCATGAGCAACTCAAAGAATTCCAGTGGAAAGACCCAACCATCAGCCGACTGAGACACTTCTGGGAGATGCAGCATAAACCGGATGCACATCAGCGGGCCCAAGAAGAGGAGACTGTCATCCTTCTACTAAGTCAGATGGATAAGATAAAGGAAAAAATAGTTTTTAAATCGAATTGTGTGTACATATTGCAGCGAGAAGGGCATTGAATTTGATTCCATTCAAATTTGTATGAAGGATGAGACATTCTACACAGAGGTACAGCAAGCCAACATACTACATGTACTACGCGAAGCGGTCTGCTATTACCCTGAGATATGGACTCCAATGCTATTTCCAGAAAATCGATCGACAAAACGGATGAGCTATTCTTCAATCCAGCTAATGAAATGATTAGGGCAATGCTAAACAAACTTTGTAAGGAATAGGGAATAAAATCATGAACCAGCGCACTATAACACTGATTGCCTATTGACAATTCATTCGGGTGGGCATATCTCAGCAGATACTTAACATATTCAATTGATTTTGGGCTACCCGTATCCGAGCCAGGAATCTTTGGGGGTGATCCCCTTGAATTTAATTCATGGAAACGTAGTTACGACACGCTCATAGAGCACCGGGGCATTCCGCCGCAGAAGAAATTCTACTTTCTTCTGAAATATCCCCGAGGAGAACAAAAGGGCCTTGTACAAGGGTATGCCATGCTGGCAGATGATGGAGCGTACAAAGTAGCTATCAGCAGCTTACAAGAGAGGTATGGTGACTCATTTATTGTCAACAACGCCTTCAGAGACCGTCTTGACGCCTGGCCAAAGATTAACACGAAGGACGCACAAGGTCTACGTCGACTGGATGACTTCCTTAGACGGTGCGATACAGCATCGCGATACGTCCATCACCTTCGTCATTTGGATGATGAACGAGAGAACAGGAAGTTGATGGCCAAACTACCAGACTGGTTGGTGGCGAGATGGGGGCAGACTGAAGCAAAGTTCAGGCAAGACACAGGTGCCTTTCCCCCATTTTCCATCTTCGCAAGATTTGTAAATGATGAGCAACAAGAAGATACCCTCTACAACTGCGGTTCGATCCAAACAATGGACCATAATTTGAATGAGAGGAGACGCATGCTCCAAATGAAAATAACTAACTGCTAAAGGCTCCGATTTTGTTTTTTACTTGATTTTCTTCTGCTATGAATTGTTTTCCGGACTATGTAGATTAGAGTCACGGTGTATAAACTTGAAAGGAAAAATGATGCCACAAGAGAGAAAAACAATTTGGACCTCACTTTCACGACAATACCGGACCAGATCACCAAGACTGAAATTGTTCCGGGATGTCTGACCACAGGGTAGTGTCGATTCACCTTTCCACCTCTTTGAAATACACCGGCAAAAAAACTTGCAAGGTATACATTTACAAGAAAAGGGATATGAAAGGTTTGGGTGACGACATCATATCATTTAAGGACTCCTTCATCAGATCTGCTGGTGGTAGGGATGTAAATTTAAACTGGGAAACATTCAAACGTGAGCTATTCCGTTTGATGGATAAACACATCCCTCAGAAAAATTGTCATCATGGCAGGATGTTCCATAGATAACAAATGATATTGAGAGACAAATTCGAAAGAAAAAAAGATTGTATAACAAGGCAAAAAGATTTGACAACGAGCAATTCTGGCAGCATTTTTGAGACATGAGAAAAGCTGTCAAAGCTAGCATGAGAAAATCATATGAGGAGTAATATTAATGGCATATTCACGGACAGTGACAATGATTTATGAAATTTGTTATTACCAGAAAAGACTCTGGTACGATTCCCACATTGAAGACAACTTACGGACTTGCGGCAGACAACCTTTTGAAACCTGAGGCTCTCAACAAACAATATGAATCTGTATTTACAAACAAACCTCGAGGAGCGATGCCAGACAAAGGACGAAGTCCATATTTGTCGATGTCCAACATTACTTTCATAACGGACGGGATTGAAAGATTGCTTAAATATAATTCCAGATCTCATTCCTGCAGAAATTATACACATCCCATCAGAGTATCTCTAGTCTAGCGAATCGGCAAAGAAATTATTTTATTTCAATTTTGCAGCTGCTCTAAAAGAGACGCTACATGGGCAGAGGAAGGTCAACGGGATCGAGGAAATTTTCGTCTCCCAATCATGAAAGATATCGTCGGTGATATCACGTACCGGCGAATGTTTGATTCTGCGCGCTAACGAGATTTTGAGAAAAACGTGTTTAAAGTTTCCCAACTTCTGCTATCATAAAATAAACAGTTTTAAACAATCAAATTGCAATAAAAGTTCGAAGGTGACGAGAGAGGAATATTCTCTTCAATATGAGCCTGAAAATAACCTACATGTACCTTAGGCTCTCGATTCTGTGTAATATCACTGCATAGATCGGTCGTCGGTACGTAGAGTCCTGGATTCAAACTGCTCAATGCGAGTGCCTCTACGTACCGACGAACGATCTATGCAGTGATATTACACAGAATCGAGAGCCTAAGGTAGGTTATTTTCAGGGTCATATTGAAGAGAATATTCCTCTCTCGTCACCTTCGAACTTTTATTGCAATTTGATTGTTTAAAACTGTTTATTTTATGATAGAAGAAGTTGGGAAACTTTAAACGCGTTTTTCTCGAAATCTCGTTAGCGCGCAGAATCAAACATTCGCCGGTACGTGATATCACCGACGATATATTCAAAACGATTCACGACCTCATATATTCCCATACATCGAAGGGAGGGACTGTTTTGTTTAGGGATTATAAGGATTTAAGCACATTACTCAGAAACGGATGATACTTCTGAGTGTTCAACAACACAGGCGACTTTGCCTGCATCCGGGAAGGAACCTTTTCTTGTCGCCTTATGGAATGGAAGATCACATATTTTTTGCATGAATTTTCCCTGAAGTAAATTTTGCCATTATTAGGAGATAGATGAATTTATTTCAGGAAGTAGTAAATTTTATTTCTTTTTATAATTATATGTATTTCATTTTACAATTTGCTGAAGATTTCACCAATCCATAAGGAAATTCACTGCTATTTGTATTTCCATTTTCTTTCTATTTTTTAGGCCTAAATGTGCGAAGAACTCAACACCTCGACTCTTCGCCGATGACTGTGCAGTGTATAGAAGCATCAACTGACAGGGACGCTGCGCTACTGCAAGAAGACCTGGAGTCACTACAGAAGTGGGAACGCACATGGATGATACAATTCCATCCCTCAAAATGTCAAGTCATTCGCATCACCAAGAAAAGGCATCCTATCATTTCCTCCTACCATATACATGGAACTACCCTGGAAACTGTGTCATCTGCCACGTATCTTGGTCTCCATTAAGATTTCATCTCATCCATCCCGCTTGTTGAGGATCTACTTCAAGCAGACACCTATTACTGTGGGACAGTATGGTATAAACAGAGTTGGGATTCCATGCACACTGCCTAATGTTCAGCTTGCCAAGTATGATAGTGTGAAATTGGCCAAGAACGACATACATGTATAAATTGTGACAAGATGGAGGGACAAGCACGACGTGTACACTATCTCGTCATCCAATGATGGAAGTGACATCCACAAGCCACGGACCCAATTCCACCAAGGAGAACTTGTCTCTGTACCAACAAATCAAAGCTCAAGGAGGAAGATTCACAGCCAAAGATCTTCATACATGAAACTTGACGGCTATGAGAGCCAAGATTTTGAGAGAGGTGAAAAAAGACAGGAATGTGACCAAGACCTGCTCCTTTGATGGAAAGATTGTTGCATTCGTCAAGAAGGGAGGAGAAAGTCGTCATGGAGAACCCTGATGACCTATTTCGGCTGGGCTGGTCTGAAGACCAGATGCAGGCAATATTTTAGAACGATTCACGACCTCATATATTCCCATCCATCAAAGCAAGGGACTGTTTTGTTGAGGGATTATAAGGATTTAAGCACATTACAAGTGGTACTTCTGAGTGTTCAACAACACAGGCAACTTTGCGTACATCCGTGGGGCCTCACATACAAGCACATGCTGCTTCTCCGAGGTCCCGACTATTATTTATAAAATGTAAATTTGATTGTTGATTTTGTATTGTTTTATTTTGCCGAATAAACTGAATCTGAATCTGAATGTGAAGGAACCTGTTCTTGTCGCCTCGTGGAACGGGAGCCCATTGTAGAGATTTCTATCGATGGAGTTCCTAGTTACACCCACCGTGGCTTTTCCTTAGCCGTGAAGTTTCAGCGCTTGTCGGCCAACAAGAAGGATCTTGCCGTATTCCTTGCCTGAAATGTGTAAATCAAAGATATAATTGAGCAAGGCACTAATAGAACTTTCTTATGCACATGAGTGTTTTGTTCAGTTTGAACTTTTAAATCCATGTGATACCTAGTAAGGCCTGAGAAATAATGTTTTGTTGAAAATTTGTTATCGATTTTACATTTTGACAAACAGAAGACTAGCAGACCCTTCAGTCGCCATGCTCATACCCTGCGGGAAGGGACCCACAACATCCATTAACAAGGACTAAGCTAGCGGGCTTTCATGAATACAGTGTTTTCACAACTTCAACGCGGATGGGGAATCCTGCGGTTTGTGTGTGAAAATCAAGAACTTCCTACAGTAACAGCGGGCCGACCGTTCTTGGGTTGAAATCTGTGACGTACTTTTGTCAGAATTACGTTGGTTATTATGCGACCACACGATACAGCTCTATGGTCAACAACCAAACAGCGCGCTTGTAGCGAGGTAAACATTCATCACATTGCTGGCACGTGAAGTGCGCTTCCAGCTGAAACAGTTTGTGCCCCTCGTGCGCACATACATGTAGTACATAGACAATGCATATGTTGGCGTATCAACAATACAAGCCAGCCATGGGTTGTCTATACACGAGCAGTGATGTCATGCAGTCTACAAACGGACGTCAGCGTCCACAAGCGAAACTGCTTGTAAATGAGAGTTGCTTGAGCGCGGCAGATAGATTGCTCCCCCGCGTCGTTGAAAGCTCTGTTCGTCGCTGAGCGAAAACACCATAATATTGGAGCAGGACCTCGACCATAGGAAGTGGCAGGGATGCTCGGCCTGTGATTGCCCACAGATCCATCACCATGCTGATGCCAAATTAAGGCCATACTGATAAGGCCTTCAAATTCATATAGCATGATAATACACAGCTTCAGACCCAGAAATACATATTTTCTGAACTTTTACTTCGGCTCTTTGCAACGTGGTTTCTTACATAAATCGTGGCATGTAAACTAGTCTTACTTCAGACTCTGCTGAGGATATTACACTCTTTACGCTGACAATGTATTTTTATCTGTTCTGCTTTTTTTTTTTAGCAACTGTGGGTTACAAAACTTAAATACAAGTTCCAGAACAGCAGGAGACGGGATGATACCGTGAGAGCCAGTTTGGAAGTACTGCAACGGAAGAGGAAGAAGCAACCACCAACCCGGAATATTCCCAAGACAGCAAAGGAGCAGGTGAAATATCCTCCTATTTTCGGGATGGCCAACTACCTTCCAGCAAGGGAGGCTCATGACGAGAATGATAAGCTACACAAAGTTGGTGACTTCACGAGAAAACTGCAACAGAACTTTCCTCAAAAGATTCTGCCAGGCTAGGCCCTAAGCTTCGATGAGGCGATGATAAAGTTCAACGGCCGATTGTCGTGGAAACAATATATGCAAAAAAAAACATGATAAAATGGGAAATAAAGATCTGATGTCTCTGTGACAGCATCACAGGCTATTGCCTAGCTTTTCAAGCATACACCGGTAGAGGATGGACCAAGTTTTAGTGAGAGAGTACGGTCTGGGCTACTCAGTTGTAATGACCCTTATTAGCAAGGATACATGCTCAGACGCCACATCGTGTACGCAGACAATTTCATCTCATCCATCCCGCTTGTTGAGGATCTACTTCAAGCAGACACCTATTACTGTGGGACAGTAAGTTATAACAAGAGTTGGGATTCCACGCACACTGCCTAATGTTCAGCTTGCCAAGTATGATAGTGTGAAATGGGCCAAGAACGACATACCTGTAAAGTACCTGTTTTAGACTCGGCACTTGAACAAGAAAAAAATCAACAGTAGTCTATAGTGAAAATGTGTACCAAGCACAACCAGACACAGCTGCCTCTCTGCCTCAACTAAAAAAACAAGTAAAAGATCACTGTCAAAAAGAAAGATCACAAGATTGGCAGAAACATGTTCAGTCGTTGACAGTTCCAAGGAAAATTGTATGAATTTGCAGCTCTTGAATCAAAGTAAACCCACTGGAAGTCTTTGATTTATGATTTACCTCACAAAGTTGCAAACTATCTAATGAACTCCTTGACGGATACACTAAACACAAATGCCAATCTTTTTTGTTGGGGCAGACAGACAACTGCAAACTGCAAAAAATGTGGGAATAGAGAGACCGAACGTATGTTTTGAATAACTGTACTCCCTCCCTTGATGAAGGTCCGCTATACTTGGCGGCATAATAACCAAGAAGCGATACAGCGTGATATTATATGACCTATATAGATACTAATACGTGTGTATTCAGCTTGCCAAGTTCAGCTTGCCAAGTATGATAGTGTGAAATTGGCCAAGAACGACATACATGTATAAATTGTGACAAGATGGAGGGACAAGCACGACGTGTACACTATCTCGTCATCCAATGATGGAAGTGACATCCACAAGCCACGGACCCAATTCCACCAAGGAGAACTTGTCTCTGTACCAACAAATCAAAGCTCAAGGAGGAAGATTCACAGCCAAAGATCTTCATACATGAAACTTGACGGCTATGAGAGCCAAGATTTTGAGAGAGGTGAAAAAAGACAGGAATGTGACCAAGACCTGCTCCTTTGATGGAAAGATTGTTGCATTCGTCAAGAAGGGAGGAGAAAGTCGTCATGGAGAACCCTGATGACCTATTTCGGCTGGGCTGGTCTGAAGACCAGATGCAGGCAATATTTTAGAACGATTCACGACCTCATATATTCCCATCCATCAAAGCAAGGGACTGTTTTGTTGAGGGATTATAAGGATTTAAGCACATTACAAGTGGTACTTCTGAGTGTTCAACAACACAGGCAACTTTGCGTACATCCGTGGGGCCTCACATACAAGCACATGCTGCTTCTCCGAGGTCCCGACTATTATTTATAAAATGTAAATTTGATTGTTGATTTTGTATTGTTTTATTTTGCCGAATAAACTGAATCTGAATCTGAATGTGAAGGAACCTGTTCTTGTCGCCTCGTGGAACGGGAGCCCATTGTAGAGATTTCTATCGATGGAGTTCCTAGTTACACCCACCGTGGCTTTTCCTTAGCCGTGAAGTTTCAGCGCTTGTCGGCCAACAAGAAGGATCTTGCCGTATTCCTTGCCTGAAATGTGTAAATCAAAGATATAATTGAGCAAGGCACTAATAGAACTTTCTTATGCACATGAGTGTTTTGTTCAGTTTGAACTTTTAAATCCATGTGATACCTAGTAAGGCCTGAGAAATAATGTTTTGTTGAAAATTTGTTATCGATTTTACATTTTGACAAACAGAAGACTAGCAGACCCTTCAGTCGCCATGCTCATACCCTGCGGGAAGGGACCCACAACATCCATTAACAAGGACTAAGCTAGCGGGCTTTCATGAATACAGTGTTTTCACAACTTCAACGCGGATGGGGAATCCTGCGGTTTGTGTGTGAAAATCAAGAACTTCCTACAGTAACAGCGGGCCGACCGTTCTTGGGTTGAAATCTGTGACGTACTTTTGTCAGAATTACGTTGGTTATTATGCGACCACACGATACAGCTCTATGGTCAACAACCAAACAGCGCGCTTGTAGCGAGGTAAACATTCATCACATTGCTGGCACGTGAAGTGCGCTTCCAGCTGAAACAGTTTGTGCCCCTCGTGCGCACATACATGTAGTACATAGACAATGCATATGTTGGCGTATCAACAATACAAGCCAGCCATGGGTTGTCTATACACGAGCAGTGATGTCATGCAGTCTACAAACGGACGTCAGCGTCCACAAGCGAAACTGCTTGTAAATGAGAGTTGCTTGAGCGCGGCAGATAGATTGCTCCCCCGCGTCGTTGAAAGCTCTGTTCGTCGCTGAGCGAAAACACCATAATATTGGAGCAGGACCTCGACCATAGGAAGTGGCAGGGATGCTCGGCCTGTGATTGCCCACAGATCCATCACCATGCTGATGCCAAATTAAGGCCATACTGATAAGGCCTTCAAATTCATATAGCATGATAATACACAGCTTCAGACCCAGAAATACATATTTTCTGAACTTTTACTTCGGCTCTTTGCAACGTGGTTTCTTACATAAATCGTGGCATGTAAACTAGTCTTACTTCAGACTCTGCTGAGGATATTACACTCTTTACGCTGACAATGTATTTTTATCTGTTCTGCTTTTTTTTTTTAGCAACTGTGGGTTACAAAACTTAAATACAAGTTCCAGAACAGCAGGAGACGGGATGATACCGTGAGAGCCAGTTTGGAAGTACTGCAACGGAAGAGGAAGAAGCAACCACCAACCCGGAATATTCCCAAGACAGCAAAGGAGCAGGTGAAATATCCTCCTATTTTCGGGATGGCCAACTACCTTCCAGCAAGGGAGGCTCATGACGAGAATGATAAGCTACACAAAGTTGGTGACTTCACGAGAAAACTGCAACAGAACTTTCCTCAAAAGATTCTGCCAGGCTAGGCCCTAAGCTTCGATGAGGCGATGATAAAGTTCAACGGCCGATTGTCGTGGAAACAATATATGCAAAAAAAAACATGATAAAATGGGAAATAAAGATCTGATGTCTCTGTGACAGCATCACAGGCTATTGCCTAGCTTTTCAAGCATACACCGGTAGAGGATGGACCAAGTTTTAGTGAGAGAGTACGGTCTGGGCTACTCAGTTGTAATGACCCTTATTAGCAAGGATACATGCTCAGACGCCACATCGTGTACGCAGACAATTTCATCTCATCCATCCCGCTTGTTGAGGATCTACTTCAAGCAGACACCTATTACTGTGGGACAGTAAGTTATAACAAGAGTTGGGATTCCACGCACACTGCCTAATGTTCAGCTTGCCAAGTATGATAGTGTGAAATGGGCCAAGAACGACATACCTGTAAAGTACCTGTTTTAGACTCGGCACTTGAACAAGAAAAAAATCAACAGTAGTCTATAGTGAAAATGTGTACCAAGCACAACCAGACACAGCTGCCTCTCTGCCTCAACTAAAAAAACAAGTAAAAGATCACTGTCAAAAAGAAAGATCACAAGATTGGCAGAAACATGTTCAGTCGTTGACAGTTCCAAGGAAAATTGTATGAATTTGCAGCTCTTGAATCAAAGTAAACCCACTGGAAGTCTTTGATTTATGATTTACCTCACAAAGTTGCAAACTATCTAATGAACTCCTTGACGGATACACTAAACACAAATGCCAATCTTTTTTGTTGGGGCAGACAGACAACTGCAAACTGCAAAAAATGTGGGAATAGAGAGACCGAACGTATGTTTTGAATAACTGTACTCCCTCCCTTGATGAAGGTCCGCTATACTTGGCGGCATAATAACCAAGAAGCGATACAGCGTGATATTATATGACCTATATAGATACTAATACGTGTGTATTCAGCTTGCCAAGTTCAGCTTGCCAAGTATGATAGTGTGAAATTGGCCAAGAACGACATACATGTATAAATTGTGACAAGATGGAGGGACAAGCACGACGTGTACACTATCTCGTCATCCAATGATGGAAGTGACATCCACAAGCCACGGACCCAATTCCACCAAGGAGAACTTGTCTCTGTACCAACAAATCAAAGCTCAAGGAGGAAGATTCACAGCCAAAGATCTTCATACATGAAACTTGACGGCTATGAGAGCCAAGATTTTGAGAGAGGTGAAAAAAGACAGGAATGTGACCAAGACCTGCTCCTTTGATGGAAAGATTGTTGCATTCGTCAAGAAGGGAGGAGAAAGTCGTCATGGAGAACCCTGATGACCTATTTCGGCTGGGCTGGTCTGAAGACCAGATGCAGGCAATATTTTAGAACGATTCACGACCTCATATATTCCCATCCATCAAAGCAAGGGACTGTTTTGTTGAGGGATTATAAGGATTTAAGCACATTACAAGTGGTACTTCTGAGTGTTCAACAACACAGGCAACTTTGCGTACATCCGTGGGGCCTCACATACAAGCACATGCTGCTTCTCCGAGGTCCCGACTATTATTTATAAAATGTAAATTTGATTGTTGATTTTGTATTGTTTTATTTTGCCGAATAAACTGAATCTGAATCTGAATGTGAAGGAACCTGTTCTTGTCGCCTCGTGGAACGGGAGCCCATTGTAGAGATTTCTATCGATGGAGTTCCTAGTTACACCCACCGTGGCTTTTCCTTAGCCGTGAAGTTTCAGCGCTTGTCGGCCAACAAGAAGGATCTTGCCGTATTCCTTGCCTGAAATGTGTAAATCAAAGATATAATTGAGCAAGGCACTAATAGAACTTTCTTATGCACATGAGTGTTTTGTTCAGTTTGAACTTTTAAATCCATGTGATACCTAGTAAGGCCTGAGAAATAATGTTTTGTTGAAAATTTGTTATCGATTTTACATTTTGACAAACAGAAGACTAGCAGACCCTTCAGTCGCCATGCTCATACCCTGCGGGAAGGGACCCACAACATCCATTAACAAGGACTAAGCTAGCGGGCTTTCATGAATACAGTGTTTTCACAACTTCAACGCGGATGGGGAATCCTGCGGTTTGTGTGTGAAAATCAAGAACTTCCTACAGTAACAGCGGGCCGACCGTTCTTGGGTTGAAATCTGTGACGTACTTTTGTCAGAATTACGTTGGTTATTATGCGACCACACGATACAGCTCTATGGTCAACAACCAAACAGCGCGCTTGTAGCGAGGTAAACATTCATCACATTGCTGGCACGTGAAGTGCGCTTCCAGCTGAAACAGTTTGTGCCCCTCGTGCGCACATACATGTAGTACATAGACAATGCATATGTTGGCGTATCAACAATACAAGCCAGCCATGGGTTGTCTATACACGAGCAGTGATGTCATGCAGTCTACAAACGGACGTCAGCGTCCACAAGCGAAACTGCTTGTAAATGAGAGTTGCTTGAGCGCGGCAGATAGATTGCTCCCCCGCGTCGTTGAAAGCTGTTCGTCGCTGAGCGAAAACACCATAATATTGGAGCAGGACCTCGACCATAGGAAGTGGCAGGGATGCTCGGCCTGTGATTGCCCACAGATCCATCACCATGCTGATGCCAAATTAAGGCCATACTGATAAGGCCTTCAAATTCATATAGCATGATAATACACAGCTTCAGACCCAGAAATACATATTTTCTGAACTTTTACTTCGGCTCTTTGCAACGTGGTTTCTTACATAAATCGTGGCATGTAAACTAGTCTTACTTCAGACTCTGCTGAGGATATTACACTCTTTACGCTGACAATGTATTTTTATCTGTTCTGCTTTTTTTTTTTAGCAACTGTGGGTTACAAAACTTAAATACAAGTTCCAGAACAGCAGGAGACGGGATGATACCGTGAGAGCCAGTTTGGAAGTACTGCAACGGAAGAGGAAGAAGCAACCACCAACCCGGAATATTCCCAAGACAGCAAAGGAGCAGGTGAAATATCCTCCTATTTTCGGGATGGCCAACTACCTTCCAGCAAGGGAGGCTCATGACGAGAATGATAAGCTACACAAAGTTGGTGACTTCACGAGAAAACTGCAACAGAACTTTCCTCAAAAGATTCTGCCAGGCTAGGCCCTAAGCTTCGATGAGGCGATGATAAAGTTCAACGGCCGATTGTCGTGGAAACAATATATGCAAAAAAAAAACATGATAAAATGGGAAATAAAGATCTGATGTCTCTGTGACAGCATCACAGGCTATTGCCTAGCTTTTCAAGCATACACCGGTAGAGGATGGACCAAGTTTTAGTGAGAGAGTACGGTCTGGGCTACTCAGTTGTAATGACCCTTATTAGCAAGGATACATGCTCAGACGCCACATCGTGTACGCAGACAATTTCATCTCATCCATCCCGCTTGTTGAGGATCTACTTCAAGCAGACACCTATTACTGTGGGACAGTAAGTTATAACAAGAGTTGGGATTCCACGCACACTGCCTAATGTTCAGCTTGCCAAGTATGATAGTGTGAAATGGGCCAAGAACGACATACCTGTAAAGTACCTGTTTTAGACTCGGCGCTTGAACAAGAAAAAAATCAACAGTAGTCTATAGTGAAAATGTGTACCAAGCACAACCAGACACAGCTGCCTCTCTGCCTCAACTAAAAAAACAAGTAAAAGATCACTGTCAAAAAGAAAGATCACAAGATTGGCAGAAACATGTTCAGTCGTTGACAGTTCCAAGGAAACTTGTATGAATTTGCAGCTCTTGAATCAAAGTAAACCCACTGGAAGTCTTTGATTTATGATTTACCTCACAAAGTTGCAAACTATCTAATGAACTCCTTGACGGATACACTAAACACAAATGCCAATCTTTTTTGTTGGGGCAGACAGACAACTGCAAACTGCAAAAAATGTGGGAATAGAGAGACCGAACGTATGTTTTGAATAACTGTACTCCCTCCCTTGATGAAGGTCCGCTATACTTGGCGGCATAATAACCAAGAAGCGATACAGCGTGATATTATATGACCTATATAGATACTAATACGTGTGGTTTGCGGTACTGTATAGATATATATAGATACTGTTGTGTGATTGGTCAAAATGCTGTCACGTGACCATCGCTACAAGGATGAGAAGCGTTATATTTCCAAACATGACGTAAATTACGTCATACCTCTGAATATAACGCTGTTATATCCAGAGGTATGACGTAACAATACAAACTTTTACTGTGGAGTTGGAATTTGGCGTTTACTTTAGTTGAGCTTGTTCCTGTTTAGAAATACTGAAGAGTAGGATTTCACCACAAATTTGCAGATTTCTTAACATCTGACACTGCCATTGGAATCAAGAAAGCAAACTAAAAATGGTGAGTCGGCACAATTCTCTATTATCTTTATTTTTTCTATTTATCTTGATTTGTATCTATATACTCATTTTTAAGGTTAAGAAATACGAACATGTTACCCCTCTGTTAAATGAATTACATTGGCTCCCCATCAGTAAACGTGTATTGTTCAAAATTGTAACCATCGTATATAAATGCCTTAAAAATAACAACCCTAGCTATCTTCGCTCTCTCCTATCATTTCGTAATTCTAGACCTGGTCTTCGCTCAAACTCCGACATTACAATGCTCCAAATTCCTAGATCCCATTCTAAATCCGGCGACAACTCATTTTTTATGTATGCTCCACGTATGTGGAATGATCTCCCTCTCTCTATCCGACTAGCACCCTCATTAGATTCTTTCAAAAAACTACTCAAGACCCACTTGTTTGATAAGTGAACTGAAAATTAAATATGCATTAATTTAGTACATGTAGTATGCATATTTGCATGTTCATTTTTGAGTTATGTATTCAGTTGTATTTCATGTATTTAATGTATTATAAATATAATGTATTTAATTTCCTAAATGTAAAGCGCTATGAAACATGTTTGTATTTAGTATGTATATAATGTCCCTCGACAAAAATATAACTCCCCTCGAGGATCTCAAATGTTATATTGCCCCTCTAGGCCGTCAATATCTGTATAATATTCACTTGCATGTCAAGCAGAGCAGTGCACATTGAAGTAGCCGGCAGCTTGGATATGAGTTCATGTATAAACTCTATCAGAAGATTCGTAAGCAGGAGGGGTCCAGTGAAACAGAAAGTGTCTGACAATGAAACAAATCTTGTCGGTACCTGCAATGAACTCAAACAGGCACTTAATAAGGACTGGGACATTACAGAGATGATGAAATTCCACTCCAACCAGGGCATAAGTTGGAGCTTCAACCCTCCAGCTGCCTCTCACCAAGGCGGAGTGTGGGAGCGGCAGATACGAACAATTAGAAAGATTCTACAAGCCATTCTTAACGAGCAACGTCTGAGGTCCTGTCACAACGAGGAGGAGCTGCAGACTCTAATGTGTGAGGTGGAGTCAATTATCAATAGCCGTCCACTCACGCAGTCTTCAGATGACCCTAATGACTTAAGGGGTCATTACTCTGAACGACCTGCAACACTGCCTACAATTATTTTATGTGGGGATTTCAACGCCCCACATATAAACACTGTTAAACTCAATGCCGCAACAAACAAACCTCAATACGGGAAAAGGCTCAATTAAACTCTTCTTTATATAGCCCATGAGAACATGCTCTCGCAAATGCAAAGTGATGCTACAAGAGAGAAAAACTATTTGGACCTCACTTTCACGACAATACCGGACCAGATCACCAAGACTGAAATTGCTCCCGGGATGTCTGACCACAGGGTAGTGTCGATCCACCTTTCTACCTCATTGAAATTCACCTGCAAAACACTTTGCAAGGTATAATACATTTACAAGAAAAGGGATATGAAAGGTTAGGGTGACAACATCATATCATTTAAGGACTCGTTCATTAGATCTGCTGGCGATAGGGATGTAAATTTAAACTGGGAAACATTCAAACGTGAGCTATTCCGTTTGATGGATAAACACATCCCTCAGAAAAATTGTCATCATGGCAGGATATGCCATGGATGGCAAATGATATTGAGAGACAAATTCAAAAGAAAAAAAGATTATATAACAAGGCAAAAAGATTTGACACCGAGCAATTCTGGCAGCATTTTTGAGACATGAGAAAAGCTGTCAAAGCTAACATGAGAAAATCATATGAGGAGTATATTAATGGCATATTCACGGACGGCGACAATGAAAAATAGTCGGACAAGAGATTTTGGAAATTTGTTAATAGCAGAAAGAAGGACTCTGGTATGATTCCCACATTGAAGACAAGGATCTTTGTGAAACACCCCCTGGACTCCACTACATTGGCTGGCAAGGTAAACATGATGAGTGGCGTGATGCTGCAGAAATTATACACATCCCATCAGAGTATCGCCAGTCTAGCGAATGAGCAAAGAAATGATTTTATTTCAATTTTGCAGCTGCCGTAAAAAGAGACGCTACATGGGCAGAGGAAGGTCAACAGCATCGCGGAAATGTTTGTCTCCCAATCATTGGAAGATATATTTAAAACGATTCACGACCTCATATATTCCCATACATCGAAGGGAGGGACTGTTTTATTGAGGGATTATAAGGATTTAAGCACATTACTCAGAAACGGATGGTACGTCCGAGTGTTCCAACAACACAGGCGACTTTGCGTACATCCGTGAAGGAACCTTTTCTTGTCTCCTTGTGGAATGGGAGCCCATTATATCGTTTTCAATTCAATTCTGAGGTAACCAGGGTTCATCACTGACTCTTGCCTGTTTGTCTTCAGACGTGACGGACGTGTTAACTGTTATCGTGTGCTCGAGTTGTGCAGCAGTAATAGCGTGTATAGTTAGTCTTTTTGGAGACCGATAGTTCGGGTTTTATATTATACTTATACTAGTACCGTTTACGGTTTGTTATCCCCGTTATTCACCCTGTCCTAAGCTAAGGCAGTGTTCGAGACAGTTACTATATTATATATGTCCCGATAGTATTTGTTAATGTTATATAGGGTATTTTGTGGCCTTTCCGGGTGCCGGGGAAGCTTTGAGGAGGCGTGTGACCGACGTGAGACGGTGCCAGCTGGCGGAGTCGTGGGCAGCTGGAGCCGGGTGCTAGAGCTAGGTGAGTCTACTCAACTGCGTGGGTGTTTGATTATGAATGTGTCTGTGCGTGAGGTGATTATTTCGGGTGAGAGCATTTATAGTGAGTCTGTGCGGCTGTGAGAGTATATATATAGTTATTACTTATTATTGCCGGGCAGAACCCCATTAATGCCATCACATTGCTACGCAGCTGCTTGGAAGGGAAACCAGCAGAGATGCTCAGAGGAGTGAGTGACCACCAAGCAGCATGGAAGTTTCTGGATGCAGTCTACGGAAACAAACGGTTTGTAGTGGACGCAGTAGTGAGTGACATCGATTCCTTCTGTGCATTGAAGGTTTTGCGATTTCACACAGCTGGTCCTGCGCAGCTACAATACGCTCAAGGATGTCGGTCGAACATCGGACATCGACAACGCACAGATGCTCTTGGTCATTGAGAAAAAGCTTCACACAGAAGACAAGAAAGTTTGGTTCCCTCATCAGCACTCCATGAAAATTACCGAGCCATCGGTGACAGAGCTCATAGACTGGATGACGGGTGAGATGGCAGCAAGGAATAGAGCAACAGCCCCAATCAGGTCCAAGTCAACTCACCAAGTACATGTACACCACGTCAAGACTGAGAACAAAAAGCCAGAAATAACATTCCAGACCAAGCTTCCTCCGAAATATTGGATTTGTGCCTCAGATTCTCACTGGATCGATCAATGCAAGAAGCTGTTAGCAATGACACAACCCGAACGCCTGAAGCTCATGAAAGAGAATAATGCCTGCTACAGCTGCTTGAAAAAGGCCGGCCGTGACCATCGAATGAGCAATTGCAGGAGAAGGAAGCAGTGCAGCGAGACTCCATGCAAGTACTATCATCACCCGCTTCCACACTCAGAGGGAAACAAAAATACTTAGATGGATGTTTTGGGTTAAAGGAACTACAGCGTATAGATGGCCTTATTTTCACAATTCGGCTCTCCATATGTAATTTTTCCCGAAGAAAAAGAATTTGGCAGTCATTTCTCATGAAATCAATTTAATCAATAAATTTTGGGGTAATTAGTAAATATATAATTGTCCTGGGAACGCCACTTTTAACTCGCCAAAATGTGACGTCATCTAAAGAACGGACTAATGAACTAAATTCTGTAGATGACGCATCATGACGTAAGCCAATGAATTGTCAATCACGCTGCCGATTCCGGACCCTAAATGTGGGTGGGGCATAAACTGGCTGCTAAGTGAGATTTGGCATCAGAAAACTAGTCTTAAATCACTACTGTGTTTATTTTCACAGATTTTTTTTCGGCAGACCTATGTTTCAAGTCATCAACTATGGAATAAGTGTCAAAGTACGTTGTATTCTTTAGGTCCTTTTATTTAAAAAGTTGGTTCAGTCGATCACACAATGTTTTATGAGTTTTTAAAAAGTTATTTTTGGCATTTTCTGACCGTTTTTGTTTTGTTTTGTTTTGTCTTCAAAAATCTTATTTTTTTGCTAAGAAATCGTACCGTCGTATTTTCATCAAAAAATTGTACTAAATACGATTAAATCGTACTGGTTGGCATTTCTGAGACAGGGTGCTGCAAAAAGCGGGGAGCAGGAAGAAACCAGGCGTAAGGGAAACCAACATTCTGTATTGTTACTGATCACCCTCCGGGCTCCCACTCTGAAACAGAAGCGATACCAACTTGAACAAAGAGCACACCAGCTGCAAAAAACACAAGAACCAACCGACGGCTCCCATTCTCCGTTCGTGAGATGAGGTCTCCAAGGAATTGCATCGGTCAGTACAGGAGGGAATCATTGAACGGATAGATTCCTCACCATGGGTGTCCAACCGGGTGATAGCATGGAGAAATGAGACAATGCATTGATCTGAAAATGGTTAACAAAGCCATAATACCAGATATGTATCCACTGCCCACAATCGAAGAACCATCGTCTTCATTCCATGGCGCTACAATCAGTTCAACCCCATGTGCATTCCAGAAGATTATCTCTTCGATTCTAGCTGGAATCAAATGAGTCTTCAATCTCCTCGATGACCTGGTGGTCTACGGTGTCGACAGAGCGGAGCATGACCAAAGACTCGAAGAATGTTGATGCTCAACGCAGAGAAATGCAAGTTTCGCGCGACAGAAATCAACTTCCTGGGGTACAAAGTGTCTGCGGCAGGCGTAAAGCCCACACAGAACAACGTAGAAGCAATGAAATAGCAATGAAATATGATGAATGAGAAGAATATTGGGTGATAATTTGGCCGGAATCAGTCAATAAATAAGAAAATTACAGCCCTTGGAAGGTCATGCAGACCCCAATGTTTTGAAATCGCTGATGAGTATGACATGCCACCTCTTCAAAAATTGTGATTTTAGGTAATTACTAGTATTGTAATAAGTAGAAAATGACAGTGATAAAATCTTAGACTAACAATATCATAATTCCTTGCTTGCAATGAAATAGGATGAATGAGAAGAACATTAAGTGAACATTAGGGTAAATGTAGTCAATCAACTATAAAATTACAACCATTTTCTGGTCATGCATGGACAGGAATGTATTTTGAAATTGCCAAGGAGTATGACAAGCAAACTCTCCAATTTTTGTTTAAATTTCAGGTAATTTCTAGTTCTGTAATATATAAAAACTAACAGCAACATAATCTAAGCCACATAAATATCATAATTCCTTGATGTGTTTCCTTCGATAACGTCTCACGGTGATTCGGAGCAGTAACCACAGTAGCCACGTCGCCATGACAACACCTGATGCGGCGTAGATGTAGACGACGAGGTTCTCCTCTGGTAAGAAGCACTTGTTTATTGCGATGCTGGACGGAGTGATGGTGGCCTAAAAGAGACAAACAAATGTAAAGAAAATTTTGTTAAAGTAAATCAATTAACTTTGGTAAATTTAACCCAAATCACTTGGGAGCTTTCACACTTCTCTTGTACCATGTTTTCTTGGCTTATGGTCACAGAATAATGAAATGTATTTTGATTTTCTCAAATGTCGCCCCATTAATGAAGCCATTTGTGATTTGAAAGCATTCCAGAAAGAATTTTGATTGTAATTAAAGTCAATGGGCAGGAGGTGATGAAATCGACCTCAATTTTAATTGTTTTCACTAGGTAAACAACTGCTAAATGTCATCTTTTTCCACAATATATTTCATCACAATCAGTAGAACATTCATAAAAAGTTACACTATCAAAAAAACATAATTTTCAATTCCATGAATTGCACCCTTTGCACTATGACATCTAAAGCTGTCGTCTTGATGTGTTCATATTATTTATGCAAATAACATTAATTAGCAAGTCAAAAAAACTTGTCACAGATAGCAATACACAATGTTCCCGTCAGTAATGTGTGTACTAACCAAGACAATGCTGGGGTTATTCCTGTTACGCCAGCTGAAAGACGGGACAGAGATCTCGGGCGTCGTGTTCTGGTGGACGACATAGCAGCCATGATGCGTGTGAGCGCTCAGCACAAGACGAGGTCGTATCCACCACAACAACTGAAGACAAATAGACACAAAAATAAACAAATGAATTTTAACAAATAATGCCATAAACCAATTTGCGGCTGCTTGTCTCCAGTCTTAATCAGTTTTCCCTGCTGAATGTATTCCTCATACCTTGGGTGAAACAAAGAAAAAGGGATACAAAATATAAATGTTAAAAAAAAGAAGAAACATAGCAAAGTAGGGAAGGAAAATAAGAAAACATCACTGTTTGCCGTCAGAATGAAAGGACCGGACTGAATCACTTTTGGCTGTGGATGCATCATTCTTGGAAAGATCATTCAGGGGCCTACTGTCACCGTGTGGGCAGCTGCCCTCTCGCTGTAGATCAAATAGTGCACTCCATGATGGTCCGATGTCAATTTCGTAGAACGCTTCCATCCTGCACTTTCCTTTCTCGTGATTGCTGAGGCAAATGAACGGTAGCATGTCCCAGTAGGTCGCAAATCGTCAATAACTGCATATTGTCCAATTACTTGAACAGCAGAATAAAAGTGCCCTTTTTGCATTTGCATGGCACCTGTCAACTGATACCTTTTCTGAAAAACTTCCAAATCCTCACAAACAACCAGAGGAGGAACTTGCATGTGCCTAGCATGCTGATCAAGAGGAAGTGCTATCAACAGAAAATCTGTCATCTTGGAAGGGACTGTGGATCACCCATGCTTTAAGATTGGATAGCTATATTTTAGCTGCGTAGGATCAGCTGGGTGAACTCATAAAATCTGCCATCTTCTCCATCCCTCAATGCCCAGAAGGCATTGATATCTCACCACAGCATCCACCACAAATTGCTTGTCCCTATAAACCGCGTCAAGGAATTTTGCATTGCCTTCATATGTTGCAACAAACTTGTTGCTATTATCGCCCAATCTTCTATTGAACGCCTCAAGAATTTCCGCATTTGAAGTGCCCTTTGGCTCATACGTGGGAACATTCTTACACATCCAGTTCCACAAATCTTCACATATTTCACAAACTGGGCCATAAGATTTACGCAACGCACAGAGCTGAACTAACTTTTCGATGAGTGAATTTCTCTGTTATTTGGCTCATATGGACTCCATAAAAGTAAACCTCAGCTAAAGCATCAATACCACATGATGCTCGAAAAATGACCATGATTGTGCTTAGAACACCGATGTGCATTTTTGAAGTGACCGACTTGCTGTCCTACTCTACAGTGCAACATTTTACTATGAAATCATTAATCAATGGCGGAATTCATAATCAAAGGTAAAGGGAACTCATATTTATGCAGCTTGGTAATAAATGTTATAACATAACAACTACAATGATGATGACAGATTTTTTAAAGATGTCTTTGTTTCTTTTTCTACTTTCTACTTTCTACTTTTCTACTTTTTCTACTTTTGTATCCCTTATATCACCTTTTCCCCACATATCGCAAAACAAAATTGTTTGCAAAAAGCTGAAAGATGGCGCTATTCACAAATTGGAACGGCAACACTAGGTTTGACTGTGCAGTCAATAATTTTTCACAATTTACAGGATAAATTATAACAAGGTAAAGAGAGTTTAGACCTCTGGACTGCTGCCCAATCCGACTAGCAAAAACAACAACAATTAGTTTGGTGTCATTTACTTACCCGTTTGGTGGCTTCTTTTGATACCACCTCCCTCCTCTCCCCATGGGGGATATACTTCTCATTGAGGGGGGTACCATCCACTCCGCTGCACATCTCATCTGAGGGCCGGTACAAGGGAAAATGCTGTTGATGAAAAAGAAGTCAAAATTGAGGTCTAGCTCAAATAAAGGGAACTTTCGCATAGAATTTAAACTGACAAAAAAGCACTTAAAGGGACTTCATTGTCCAAAGCCTCAAAATAAAATTTTAATTCTAGCGGTTCCATCATACCTTGTTGTATTCGTATTAACAATAAAATCATGGGACCGGTTTCGGTTTTTCAAATTTCCCTTTCGTTACAAAGATATGTACGATTGAAGTATTCAGATAAGAAAAACTCTGGGGGAGTTTTTCTTACCGTGTACAAAGTGAGTGCAGTGAGTTAGTGAATATCACTTTGCATTTTCGCTCATTACTTGGCCATGCAATGTCCATTTGACTTGAAATTTTCACACAATACCCTGTGGACATATGAGATAACAACAATATACACTGCATCAACGTCATCACTTTTTGCACATGTCAACAAAGTTACTAGATCCCTTTAAACAATGTATGAGAAAGTACAAGTACTCAATATTTAGTGCATTGGTGTACTTACAGGGCGGGGGAGAATGTATGTGCC
>JBAMJV010003714.1:0-51398 GCA_037951105.1 Echinarachnius parma
CCTTTCAGGTACGGTACGGTATATCGCGGATTTTCTAATCAGTGTGAGGGTTTTTTTATAATCGGGAATTCCCCCGTCCCGGCATATTAAGCCACGCCCTACGACCACGCCCCTATTTCTGTCTACGGAAATAAAATTAGGAGCAGAACGCAGTTGGGAATTTGTAGCCGCGATCATATCAACCCACGGCCTGACCCCCGACCCCGGCCCAGCGGCGCGCCACTCGTAGCGTACTCGACTCCACTCCGTTGGCATATAGCGCGATTCTCACGCAAGTCCGATTGAAGTTGAAATTTTACTGGTAGAATTTGTCTCTTTGCCATCAGTTTCCAGCTTTTGTTTGCACGTCAATGAATGTAGTCTACGATTAAGATAAAAGACAGTTACGGTACACATTGAGCTACAACTACAAGACTGTCTACTACAAGAACTTTATAAAAGGTATCACTATCAGACGCTTGCAATATTATTGACTAATGACTTGTACTAGTACTAGTTGTAGTTGTACTCTATTATCTATATAGTTGTTGTAGTATTTGGTTTAGCTCGATATCTATCTATCTTTCTCATGGCCTCGTTTATATTTAATTGCAGTCTTTTACTGTCGGCCATGTTGATCATGTCGATCTAGGCTCTCTTGAGACTTGAAGTATGACTGTATTGGCCAATAAATGTGTCGTTTCGAGGGCCATTTTTACATTTTAACCAGGCGCCGTGCTGTGACCAGGCAGGCGTTGATTAACTTTACATTTTACTATACTGTGGCAAAACTAAAAAGGGGCTCTGCTCTGCTGGAAATGACAGATTTATCGGTAGTATAATCTAGGAAGAGTTGTGCATTATACTTGTAACTTGACATATTTATTGATACATTATTTATAGGCAGGGCTCGACGCTCTCACTGCCACGTAGGCTACTGGCTAACTGTAATCAGCGCCGTGTGTTAACACAGCGTACTTCGCACGGCGCCTGGTTAGGTTAGCTACTGGCCTAAAGCTGCACTGGCTCGCACTTCGGGCCAGCAAAAATGTATATAGAAGTCATATTTGGGTGGCCCGATCGGGCAAGCAGATTTTCAACCCAACATGACTTTACTTTTTAGGAACAATTTTTGCAAGGTTGTTAACAAAAAATTACTAAGTGCAGTTTCTAATTGTGTGGCACAATTGCACAATTTTCACAAAAACAAACATTGTATGCGGATGGGGGTTTGAAAAAAAAAAAATCCTTAGAAAGAAGCTGATGTGCACGTGCATGAACGATTCCATGGCATTATTCATCACTGCTCAATGATGATTCAATTGAGGACATCATTTTTTATGTTATTTTTTGTTGTTGCCCTTATAAAGGCTTTTGGGCCATTCTTGGTCACGTGTGTGACCCAAAATATGAACATTTCTGACATTGGATGCTTATATTTTAGTAAGTATAGGAGGTATGGTGATGTGAATTTCATAATGACTCGCATATGTTGAAGTCTTTTATATGTAACACAAAAGATTTTATTAGGATTACGTTGCCCAAGGACAGAGGTCAAATGGCATCGGTCACGTGTGTGACTTTGCACGGGAGCACTTTTGAAGAAAACAAATTTAACTCAATTTCATTTTGGAAATCCTGTGAAATATGAAAAGCTAAAATGTTCATATTAGTATCAGACAACTGATATATGTAAGTAAGAAAATGGTGAAAAATTAAAATGATCTCAAACGGTTGTTTTTTAATGCACGTTATTATGTACGGATGTCTGGGTCACGTGTGTGACATTTTGGGGTGGTCACGTGTGTGACATGTACAATGTGAATGGAAATAGGAATATTACAAATATTAGGTTTAGATAGTAATA
Organism: Echinarachnius parma; assembly: GCA_037951105.1. Taxonomy (NCBI): domain Eukaryota; kingdom Metazoa; phylum Echinodermata; class Echinoidea; order Clypeasteroida; family Echinarachniidae; genus Echinarachnius; species Echinarachnius parma. Next base: position 1,847 of record JBAMJV010003714.1, read on the forward strand.
TGAAGTTCAATTGTCACAAAGTTGGTATCATGTACAGGAGAATAAAAGGAATGAGCTAGCTTGATTATTTTTTTAGTTATGATTTTTATTTGAATATTGAAATATGAACATTTATTAATTTTTCTAAGAAATTTTCTAAATAAAAAAAAAAAATGTATTTCATGAAACCTTGGACACTGATCTTTCCAATAATGGAATAAAACTACTGAAAAAACAAACTTCATTTTTTCCAAAAAAAGGTTCACTTTTCAAAGAATGGCAACTATTTTTGTCATACTCTAATTTCATCCAGGACACAAGCCATTGATTGAGACATTATGACATCTCAACCAACGAAGAAGCTTATAAATGGCGTGCAACATTGCGTTGACGAGGCCATCGAGGGACTGGTTGCCATGACGCAGGGGATTGTAAAGCTCGCTGGTCACCGGGTCATCATTCGGGAGGACTTGGAGGATGTGAAGAAGAGTGGCAAAGTGACGTTGCTCTCTGGCGGCGGGTCGGGTCATGAGCCGGCCCATGCAGGTATTGACCGGGCCGGGAGGGGGGGGGGGGGGGGGGGGGGTGAGCTGTGGTGATTCTCTTTAAAAACTTATTTTATTTCATAATTAATTAATGTTTGATCAGGCTGTGGAAGGTATGCCCTACTCAAGTGGAATCGCCTGGTCTGTAGTTTCATGTTTCTTTGTACATTTGAAAATGTCATGCAAAATTGTGACCGGCTCTGGTAAAACCAGCAACTTTGACACAAAATGTAGAATTAAGCTTTTGATATGCTGTTGTTGTGTGGATTTTTCTCTTTATTTTGAGACCATTTTTAAGCCGATCGGACAAACATTGACGAAGTTATGATTTTTGTATTATTTTCTTATTCTGCTAAAACAATAGAGATAATTGAGGTTAAAGTTCAATATACTCGGTTCAAAGTACATTTTTCCCATAATATTTCGGAATTTTGCATATCTCATTAGAAACTAGAAAAGTTGCTTTACATGATACTAAATTTTCCATTTCGTCCCTAAGGTCAATTTTTGACCGTTTCAGGCCATTTACGCAAAATCGTAAATGCGGCGAAGTTTCTGGTTTTGCCAGAGCCGGTCTCAATTAACCTGCATGCATTAATTATCAAAAAAGATTTTCTATAAGTTTAAACTTAAAGGGTACCACCACCCAAAAATAATATTATTATTAAAGAAAGGTAACATCTTTAGTATTCCATTTCATCAACAAGTTCACAAAAATATGTTTCCAGAAAAAAAGAAAAACAAATTGGAAACGCATCACCATTCTAAAGCATGCGTTCATGCGGTCTGAATGCGAAGACTGCGATGCGTGCGGTGAATTGCGATGTGTGTGCAGAGCGAACGAATCGCTCGGGAATCTATTGTCTACAAACGTGCGCGTGAATAGCATTGGCGCACTCGCAAATGGTTGGCCCGTATGGAACCAGGAAATAGCAGTGGTTCCGTAAGTGGTGGAAATTAATTGCTTTGTTTATGAATTACACAACCCTTTGCAAAATGTTGGGTATCTATTTGATATCACAAAACGGTACCAAAACATATAATAATGTGTTGTTCTTTGCCTGGTGGTCCCCTTTAAACGAAGGTCAAGTCAGGTCATAACGCTGACGAAGTCTGTAGATGACAGCCAAGAATTTTGGAGGTAAATGATCAAAAGTTTTAAAATGGATATCAATTATCTTTTAAACTTCTTGTGTTATTAGAATTTGTAATTGTTGTTTTTTAAGGCTATATTTTGTAGGGCAAGGTATACCTACCTACTGGTGCACTTGCAGTCTGGTTTCATGATTTTATAATATAAATGTTCCATTTTAACAAATTCTGTCAAAATTACAAAATTAAATTATTGAAACCTGTCTGAAATATTTTGAACTTCTTGTATTGATTTCACTTGTTTCCCCAGGCTATATAGGGCGAGGCATGCTGACTGGTGCTGTGCCAGGTTTAGTGTTTACATCGCCTCCAGCCAGCTCCATCCTGGCAGCCATTCAGGCCGTCGGCAGGGGCAATCCAGGTAATTGTAGTTTGCTTGCCCGACATAGCAACCAAATTCAGAGACTTTGATATATTTTTTGTGTTTGAGGCAACCTATTTCTCATTTTGGGCCGCCATCATTTGAAATTTAAGTCTTTTTGGGCCGATGGTGACTGGACTATGAAGAAGAAAGAAAAGTTGATTTCTGGCTCATTACAATTTGTCGGTGAAGAATGTGAATGAACCTCACCAACAATGCAACAATTCTTTGATATGCAGCTGCAGGGTTATGTAGATATTGGTTTACATTGGTTGATTTATTCAATTTTAATCTTGGGCTTAATTATTATCAATTACTCAATGATAGATGTATGGTTTGTGCTTCTTCTTTTTGAACTACTTTATGTGAAATATGAAGAAAAAAGAAAGAACTATAGTAGAATGTTATATGATCTTTATTCTTTATACAATACAAAGCTGGGACTTTGCTGATCGTTAAGAACTATACTGGAGACTGCCTCAATTTCGGCATCGCTATGGAAAGGGCTCGGGCAGAGGGCATCACAGTGGACATGGTAGTAGTCAGGGATGACTGTGCACTGACTGGTCAAGGCCTGAATGACCGGAGGGGCTTGGCTGGCACCGTCTTCATCCATAAGGTGGGTAGGAAACTTACATGCAATGATGTAGATAGATAGATAGATACTATGAAGATAGATACAAGCCTTCACCGATATATATATATATATATATATATATATAGTAGAAAGAAGGGCTGCTGGTGAGGCGTAGCTAGCTTTTTTCTTCACTTTATTGTGCCAATATTTCGTCCGTAAAGGACTTCATCAGGGCTGTTCAAATCATAACAAAAGAAAAAGAGAACGGAACATACTAAACATTTGGAAAATTACATAGAGTTACATTAAATAACATGGCAAAATAAATGAAAATATATATAAATAAATAAATACAAAACAAATTATAAATAATTAATAAATAACATGCACGCTCGAAATTCTAGTTGAAACATGCTTTTGGGGACTAACTAATTCCAAAATAAATATAATTATTTGGAAAAAATAATCACCCAATCAAATAAAGCCCGTAGCATGATACCCGGTACTTGGAAGAGGTACATAGACGACATTCAGTTCATGTGGGTAGGTTCCCCCCGGACTCTCTCCCACTTTCAAACCTACATGAACTCACTCCACCCAACGATCAAGTTCACGTTTGAGACATCGGACACAGAGGTCCCCTTTCTAGACACTTATGTTCTCCTTCACAATGGCCAACTTCACACAGAACTCCACACCAAACCGACAGACACACATGCGTACCTTCTTCCCACATCATGCCATCCTAGACACACATTCAAATCCATACCATACAGTCAGGCCCTCCGCATACGCCGTATCTGCTCAAACCCGATGGATGCGGATCATCACCTTAATGAACTCAAAGAACAATTGCTCAATCGTGACTATGATCCCATTGAAGTGGATAGAGCCATCAATCGGGCCAAGCAAACACCACGGGATGAGCTCCTCACATACCATAAACGAAAACGAACAAACAGGCCCCATTTTGTTTGTACATACAATTCAACCACAGCTCAAATCCCCAAAATTATTGAAAAACACTCCCATCTCATATCTCAATCAGACCAACTTTGCAAAATATTCCCGGAACGCCCCCTTCTCTGTTATCGCCGTACACGCTCCCTTCATGACATCCTTGTCAATGCTAAGGACCCACGCCCCAAAATAGACAACACAGTTGAGAAGGGTTTCTTTTGTTGCCATGCCAAGAAGTGCCCCCTACACAAACACATCACAGAGACAAGGACTTTCACTAGCTCAGTCACCAATGAAACTTACAATATTTCATCACACATGGACTGCAAATCAGACTGGGTTATATACCTTCTCACTTGTAAAAAATGCAACATACAATATGTAGGTAAAACTGAAACTAAATTGTACACACGCTTGAATAACACTCGATCAGAAATAAAACAATTTAATACTCAACATGCCAAAAGCCTACCCTACACAATACATTTCAATCAACCAGAACACTCTATTGACCACCTACAGATCATTGGAATCGAGCAAATTAAGACAAAATTACGCTCTATTATTTTACAGCGAGAATCGTATTGGATATCAAAATTGCGCACTCTACGGCCAGGTGGCCTGAACGCGGACCCTTAGGTGCATTATGGGTCAGCGTTCGGTCCACTTGGCTACATGATTTGCTCGATTCCAGTTCTTCTCCTCGATTTGACCACAATTCTGTTTGGACACTGTCAAACACATTCTATGAGGTAATTATATATTATGTTTGTTGCTGCAATTATAATGATTATACGCATGCTTTATTGCTCTATGATTGAGCCCATAATTGTAGTGTTATATTATTTGGTTGAGGTAATTGCCACTCTTGTATATGATTTTATGTCCGGTACATACTCATATACTTGCTTTATATGTTTATGCTGCACTTATATCATTGCAAATGTGCCTGCCTATAGCTTTGTAGTATTATTATTATTTTATGGCTCACACCTCCTTTATTATTGTTGAGTATATATTGATTTGTTGTAGTCTTACACATGTATATTATACTGCGTGTTTGCTCAAATGCGTTTTGATTGAATGTATGATTGTATGCACGGTAATTATATACTTGCCTTATATGTCTCACTTAAATCATTGTGACATTTGTGCTTCCTCACAAATTGCATATTATTTTATGGCCCACGGTAATTATATGCTTGCTTTATATGTATGCCGCACTCATATTATTGTGATATGTGCCAGCTTGCTTGTATTATTTTATGGTTATATTTCTTTTTAAAAAGATTGAACGCATGATTGCGTGCACGGCTTTATATATATGCCTGCTTTATATGTAGGGCCTATATGTTGCACTTATCACTGCGATATAATGTACTAGCTTGCTCAAATTATTTTTTGGCTTACACCTTCACAAAGATTGAATGCATGATTGCATGCACAGGAATAATATGCTTGCGCTATACGTTTGTTACACTTGCATCATTGTGATATGTGCTCGCTCATAACCTCACATTATTTTATAATTTATACCTCCTTATTGGCATTGTTGAGTATACACTTATTTGTTATGATTTAAAAGAAATGTTTATAACATTGTGTACATGTTATATATTATAATTTTTGAATATATGTGTTTAATTGTTTAATTGTTAATAGACTCGATCCTTGTATAACCTTTGGTTCTCCTCCACTCCCCTCCCATCCCCTCCCCCAGCCGTCATGACTCCCGCACACACCCACCCACCCCAGTAACTTGGCCTCACACACAATCCAAATCGCCCGAGGTGAATGCCACTCACTTATTTATGTATTTATTCATATAATTTTGTTCATCTATTTTATTTTATTTTATTTATGTTCAATTTACAATTGCATGTTACTTGCTTTGGATTCATTCTCACTCACACTTTATTGCATTTTTTAATATTAATCTTTATTTATAATTATATTTATTTTGGAATTAGTTAGTCCCCAAAAGCATGTTTCAACTAGAATTTCGAGCGTGCATGTTATTTATTAATTATTTATAATTTGTTTTGTATTTATTTATTTATATATATTTTCATTTATTTTGCCATGTTATTTAATGTAACTCTATGTAATTTTCCAAATGTTTAGTATGTTCCGTTCTCTTTTTCTTTTGTTATGATTTGAACAGCCCTGATGAAGTCCTTTACGGACGAAATATTGGCACAATAAAGTGAAGAAAAAAGCTAGCTACGCCTCACCAGCAGCCCTTCTTTCTACTTAATATGTTCACTACTGGTATCCAAACGTGTACGTGGGTTAAAGCACTCTTCGCTTTATATATATATATATATATATATATATATATATATATATATATATATAGATAGATAGATAGATAGATAGATAGATAGATAGATAGATAGATAGATAGATAGATAGATAGATAGATAGATAGATAGATAGATAGATAGATAGATAGATAGATAGATAGATAGATAAATAGATAAATAGATACATAGATACATAGATAAATAGATACATAGATCGATAGATGAATAGTTAGATAGAATGATAAATATATAAATGAATAGATAGGATATTGGCTGGCACTGTCTTAATTCATAAGGTGTGCGTGAAAAATCCAGCCAGGGTATGCATTATCTTCACTATGTGATAGGCAGATAGATGGACAAGTCAGCCAGACAGACAGACAGACAGACAGACAGACAGACAGACAGACAGACAGACAGACAGACAGACAAACAGATATATAGATATATAGATAGACATAATATATAGATAGATAGATATATAAATAGATATAGATAAATAGATAAATAGATTTGTAAGATTTGTAAGATTTTATTTACTCTATCGACCCCCTTCCGGGGTATGAGAGTACAAACTTTTTTTTAACAATATACAACAATTCAAAAACAAAACATGCAACAACAATGTAACATAAACATATCTACAAATTCAGCCTTTCTGGGCAATTTACCCTTCTGCCACTTCGTGTCAATATTGGTGCTCTATTTCTCATATCATCAAAATATGTTTTCAAGCTAAATTTTAAAATAATAACTCTAACAAAATATGCTAACTTCTTTAACTGGCAAGTATTAAGCGTATTAAAAAGTGATTTCATATACAAAGCACACGGAGTACAATCATACAGTTTCTTTGGTAAATACATTTGTCTTTCATTATTAAAAAATGGACAAATAAAAAGATAGTGATATTCATCACCAATGCCTTTTAAGGAGCATAAAGAACATTGCATTTCATCTACTACAGTGACATCAAATCTACTCTTATTAACCGGAAGATTGTGTGTTCTACATCTAAATTTACACAAGGAAATTAAATCTTTTTGAGGCAATACATTCAAATAACGTTCATAATTGAGACTAATTTTAAATATTCTATAATTAGTACAAATACGGTTTGACCAAGTAGTAGATTGCCACTCCTGAGCAAAAATATCTCTTAATCTACATTTTAAAGACGACACAACCCAATCAATACTATGACCTTCACCTCGAGTAAGCCAAATGTTCCCTAACCCTGACTTATCAAGTAGCTTCTTAATAAATACCAACCACTGTGATTTGTATCCTAATAAGTTCTGCTCATCAGATAACATGTACAAAATCATCCTATATAAAATGTATGAGTATTTAGTCTGTTTTCCTTTAACTAATCTCAACCAAAATCCAATCATTCTACATTTAATATAATTCGACATGGATATATATATATAGATAGACAGACAGGCAGGTAGACAGATAGACAGAAGGATGGAAAGAATCAGACAGACAGACAAACAGATGATAGATAAAGATAGATGTTTTTAATCTTTCTTTTATTTCATATTTGTATGTCCAGCTTGCTGGTGCAATGGCTGAGAATGGTCAAACTCTGGCTGAGATCAAACAAGCTGTTGAGGCTGCTGGTGCTGGACTTGGTAAAGCATTTCATTTATGTATTGTTATTGCCTTCTTTTCCATTTGCCAGTGGATGACACATTTCTTTCATGTATATGTTTGAAGACCAATCAAATTTATCTTATCTTATCTTATCTTATCTTATCTTATCTTATTTTAATGCCGAAGTGATTTTCCCCTCTGAATGTTGTGTCATTTATAAAATATATGTTTTGAAAAATCGTTTCTAAAAGTAATTTATTCTGGTTGTAGGACAAATGAAGCCGTCTCTCTTGCAACAATTTGTAATGATATTTAACACTACCGTATGTCCCCCAAAAAATTACAATCAGACTTTCTGCAACGATAACTTTAAAGATAGTAGATCAATCATAATGCTATTTCAGGGTATGAAAGTATAACTTATTACCTCTATCTTGCAGAAAACCCTATTCGATTTGCTTCAGTGGTCATGGAGAATGGGGATCTTGGTAAATCATGTCAGATGTCCCTTCCCTCCAGGTTTTGTAAGAAGACGCGTTGTCCATTGTGTTCACGCCTTACAAGTACGAAGTTGTTCATTGTGTTCTCGCACAAAAATATCTTTTGAGAAAGTGACTGCTTGTTTCCTGCATTTTCAACTAACAAAATAAATAATGAATGAAATGAAGTAAAAGGGAATCATATTTCTGAGTTTGAAAAACATTGAAAAAATCGGAATGATTATTAAGAGAAAAATTAAATCATTAACTCATGGAAGATTTGATATGAGCTCTTCCTCCTATATAGCTTTCCTTATCTTTTTTTCCCTGAGAGATCAATACATCTTTCAACAACAAAACCTCACACGAGTACACACCATTGATATATAGGTATGCACAGAATTTGAATTAATTTGTTAGTTGCCCTGACAGTTGTGAGCAAAATATTTCCATTCATATGGGTGCCAAGAGCATCCAAGATTCCAAGTGTCAAACTTGGAAGAAACGGACCCATGACATGATTTACAAAGATCCCCATTCTCCATGACCACTGAAGCAAATCGAATAGGGTTTTCTGCAAGATGGAGGTAATAATTAAGTTAAGTACCCTGAAATAGCATTATGATTGATCTACTATCTTTAAAGTTATCGTTGCAGAAAGTCCGATTGTAATTTTTTGGGGGACATACGGTATTCTAAATGTGTACCTATATTTCAAACAACATTGTTTGAATTGAACGTACTTTATGATGAATTTCAAGTGTTAGATTATATGTCTGTTCTTTCTGAACTATACAGCAATTGTGCTTATAAAAAGCTAAAAAGCAGCTTTGTAAAGGTTACAGAAAACCTGTCTGTATAAATAAATTTGTATAAGTTGTATAAATATGGACAAAGTCTGTTCAAACCTACAAATTAATAAATGCAAAAACATAAGCTGAAAGTTCCATTAACTGTTCTTTATCTTTAACCGCCTTTTGACACGCTGCTTTGTTTGTAATCAATTAGATCATGGAAAACAATCACAATTTATTTTTCTGCGTCTACTTTTCAAGTATGTCGGCATACAAATTTGTGTTACATTGAAATCTATGCAAATTAATGGGGTCTCTTTTGGGCATTTGAGGGGCTTCGGCCTAAGCCCTGTCTGTTTTTTTCTCTGGTTGCTTTAGGCATACAGCTGTTTAAAATGAAATGTGACAGCAACTTCTCTATCAAAACTACCTTTTAAAGGGATAGTTGAGTTTTGGTCAAACTTAATTTTAGTAACTAAAACCTGCACCATTGCGCCACAAACTAAACTCCACCATGCTCGAAAGGTATACACAATTACAAACGACTAAGTAAGATATCATCAACACTATTTAAAAACCTATTCTGATTTTTTTTAAAGAAGTCTGTAAGCATGTTTTGTCTTTTTCTAAATTTTCTGGCATTTTTTTCAATGAACTTTCTAATACAATTAAAACCAACCAATTTAGTGTCAAGGGGCATTTTGGGAAGTACCAATACTCAAGTGTACCTTTAACAAATTCTGCATTGTATATTATGATGATCAGGTACTGTTGGAGTCAGCTTGTACCCATGCAGTGTGCCTGGCGCTGGCCCATCTTTCAGTCTTGGACCACGGGAAATAGGGCTAGGTCTTGGTATCCATGGAGAGGCAGGCATCAAAACATTAGAAGTAATTATCATTTTGTTTTCAAAATTGTATTGTATTTTGTTTTGTTTCTTTCCGATACAGTCGGAACCATCTGTATATAAAAACAACAGCTATAATCATATCATTTAAAAATCTCTAACATTATATATGCATAAACATTGTGTCCATGGTGGGGCAGGCATCAAAACTTTAGAAGTAATCATCATTTTGTTTTCAAAATTGTATTGTATTTCGTTTTGTTCCTTTCCAATACAGTCTAAGAACAATGTATCTGTGTATAAAAACTACAGCTATAATCATATCATTTAAAAATCTCCAACATTGTACAAAAACATTGTGTCCTTTTTATTATAAACTACATATCTATATATCGTCACATTGTGGATGGTGCCCAGAGACACATTAGGCTGGGATCTTCAGAGAATGTTTGCTTTACTTACATTTAACCAATTACTTACCAGTTTTTACAATCTGCATAGTGTTAATAAATAGCCCAGCTTGTTCATGTAGTTAAAAGTTAGTTAAAGTCCTTCCCGTGCCAATTTTGGCACATAAGGTGGCGCCTATCTCCGATTCATTAGCCCTAGGCCACACATCTACTAAATGTAGCGATAGCTACAGAAGGGGGCCAGTCCTCTGGTAACTCGTGTGATTAACTTTCCCTTCTCCATTCTATAAATGCCGAGCGCCTGGCTAGAAGGCAGAAGGTACCATTTTAAAAGTCTTTGGTATGACCCGGTCTGGGTTCGATCCGGGACCTCCCATGCATGAGGCGGACACTCTAACTGCTATAAAGCCACCATGCTCGGTCATGTAGGCAATGGGTTAATTGCTTTCAAATGGTTAAACTTCATAGCAAAGTTTACCATGGTCTTTCCAGAGTACTAGCCCATATTGTTTTCACTGGTAACAGTATCAATGTAGGAGATAAGAGATAAGCGCCACAATTTGTAAAAGGTATCTAGGATTGACTTTTTGTCTGATTGTCTGATTTGCTTTTGTCTGATTGAAGTAATATGCAATATTAAAGGGTGTAATTATACAAATAATAATTGTTTTTTCATTTGAATTGTTGTAGTCAGCCATATCTATACACACTCTTAAATTATTATTATTATTATTATTGTTGAGACATAATTATGATAAAATATATTTTTTCTTTTCATTTGTCAATTAAGTTACATGGGGCTGACAACACAGTGTCAACCATGCTTGATCACATGATGTCTTCGACAAATGGCTGTAGACTTGACTGTCAAAGCGGTGATTCAGTCGCAGTAATGATCAACAACCTAGGCGGTACTACTAGTATTGAGCTCTGTATAGTAGCCAGAGCAACTCTCCAATATCTGGGTATGGAAATAATGAAAACAAGTTTTATGATGAACTGCTGTTAAAGGATTTATGGTTAAAAGTTGTTTTTCTAGAGAAATGTTGTAATATCGGGGTCAAAAAAGAAGAGAATAACTTGCTGTTGCTGTGTGAACTTTAACCCCTTGACTACGGGAACTGTGTGGGTTGTGTACAAAGTCTATGGGAATTTTAGAAACTGGAAGGGAACAGGTTAACTTTGATTTAAGGTAAAATGTAAAAGAATTAGTCATAGAATTAAACAATAAACCAGATGTGTTTTGTTTATTAATCTCTTGAGGCCTATATCGGCTAGAGCAGAGTTATTTTTTTATTAAATTATTGAAATGATTCAAAATTGTACCTGTCAGTCCTGTTTAAGTTTTGATACGGTCATATAACATCTAGGTGCTTGACTAATTTGGCGCAAACCACTATTCCTGATTTCTCACATTCTTTCAGCATTTTTTTTTTCTTCTATTTTTTCACATTCCTCTATGTTCATTGAAAACAATTCTCCCTTCCATTTAATTATGTTATTTTAAAATATAACACGTTGTTTATTTTTTGCAGAAAAGATGGGAGTTCTGGTGGAGAGGGTTTACTGCGGTACCTTCGTGACATCCTTGGAGATGCAGGGTGTATCGCTCACTCTCTTAAAACTTGACAAAGAGGAGAAAATAGTTGCCTGCTTAGGTAAGGAGGTCTTGCATTTATAAATAATAATAATAATATGTATACTTGATTTATATAGCGCCTAATATGATTGATAATCATCTCTAAGCGCTTTACAATGATATTATTACCCCGGTCTCAGTTAGGATACAATGCAAACCAGCACACATTGTGTGCACCATCTCCACTCCCTGGGGAGCATTCCTTCCAAGCGGCTCATGGGCATTGAGAAGATCCTTCACATAAAGGCTTCCACCTCCTACCGGGTCCCCATTTATACACCTGGGTAGAGAGCAGCAATTGATAAATTGACTTGCTGAAGGACAAACGCGGTGGGCAGGGTTCGAACTCGGGATCTCATGATCGGAAAGCGCACGCTCTACCAATCTTGCCACATCACATCCACATATCCATTTATCCCTTAAAAAGTTTTTTTTACTCGATCAACTTTTTCCCAGAAAGATAACAATCTTTATTATAAAAAAATAGCAGCATATTTTGGAGTTGATCTTCATTAATTGCTATCATTTTAAATTCCATTATTCTAAAAAAAAATATGTTATGTAAGTAATTTTGCACACAACTTGAACTCGTGTAAAAGTTTAGAAAGTACCAATTTCTGTATTCTTTACAATTTTTTGTCTCCATAACAGACCAAGAAACATCGGCAGGGGGCTGGCCCATGGCCACCTATCGCCGTGGTAACATAACTGTTCGTAGAGAGCTGGAGGTTGTCCAGCAATCGTCATCTGCAGGATCAGATCAGACTGTGGCAGATGGGGAGAAGGGCAGTGTAAATACAGGTAAGATTAGGGACATATGTTTGCATCTATCACCATGGTAACATAACTTACATACCGTTCATAGAGAGCTGGAGGTTGTCCAGCAATCCTCATCTGCATGATCAGATCAGACTGTGGCCGATGGGGAGAAGGGCAGTGTAAATACAGGTAAGATTAGGGACATATATGTTTGCATCTATCACCATGGTAACAAAACTTACATAACCGTTGGTAGAGAGCTGGAGGTTGTCCAGCAATCCTCATCTGCAGGATCAGATCAGACTGTCACAGATGAGGAGAAGGGCAGTGTAAATGCAGGTAAGATTAGGGACATATGATGACATAAATGGTACCCTGGGGTACCAAACGAATATCCGCCATTTTGTTCAATTATTTATTTATTTTTTAGGGCTGTACCGGGGTATAGCGTGCATACAAGCGCGCGCTGCACTGCATACACAACGCAATACGATTTTGCTTCGAGTGGACACAAGATGGCGCTACACAACGCGGTACCCGGGGTACAACGGTACCCCGGGGTACCGCGTTTGTCATCATATGTTGCATCTATCACCATGGTTACATAACCGTTGGTAGAGAGCTGGAGGTTGTCCAGCAATCGTCCTCTGCAGGATCAGATCAGACTGACAGATGGGGAGAAGTGCAGTGTAAAGGCGGGTAAGAGTAGGGACATATATGTTTGCATCTATCACCATGGTTACATAACTTACATGTAACATAACCGTTTGTAGAGAGTTTGAGGTTGTCCAGCAATCATCATATGCAGAATCCGATCAGACTGTGACAGATGGGGAGAAGGGCAATGTTAATGCAGGTAAGAGTAGGCCAATATGTTTGCATCTATCACCATAGTTACATATCCTTTAATGCAGGTATAATAGGAATGAGCACAACTGACTTAAGACTTGGAGACAGATTTGTATCATTGTGGTCCTGTTGGGGCTTTAGTCCTAAACCTATAAACTAGCACATTGAAATAGCAGCTAGTACTGGTACTGGTCCATGGAATAAAAACATTTCTTGACAAGCAACATGATGATGACAGTGACCTAATACACAATTTATGAACAACTGTGCTATCACTAGTAAAATGCAACAGAATTTTGAATGTTGATAGTTTTGTGAAATTTTAGCCATTTATTCCCTCTCAAATGGACATAGTTCTTCCCCATCATCATTATATTTTAATTGTCTAAAGTACAATTTAAATTCATCTGATATTCTTTTTACTGTTTTGAAAAATCATTGCAGAGGAATTTGGGAGGCTGAAGAGGATTGTGATGGCAGTGTGTGACAAGCTGGTGGACAGCGTGCATCTTCTGAATGACCTGGATACAAGCAGCGGAGATGGAGATTGCGGATCAACAATGGGGAGGGGTGCTGAAGGTAAAGAAGTGCTTGATAATAATAATATAGGGTGGCCCCCAAAAAACGGAATGGGGCACTTCCCAAAATAAAGTAACAAAATGAGAGAATTCAGAGCAATTGCAAAGAGGTGTTCTGGTCAAGTGGTCACAGCTCCGCTTTTCGCACTAATCGGCCCGGGTTCGAATCTTGGGACCGTGTATCGGAAGGTGACGATAAAGGGCGGTCCCAGACGTAACTAATCATGATTGATTGAAAGCATCTGCAAAAACCAAATAACCAACCAACCAACCAAACACTGCCAGTGTAAGCTAGCCCATCAGATGTCCCCGGTCGCTGAACAGGCCATGGGTGGCAGCTCAGGAGCATATTTTAATGATAATTATACAATAACCTGTATATAGCGACCACCTAAAGGAACACGAATATCATTACCTATTTTGGTTATCTTCTGCCTCTTTTGTTCTTTGGCAGTAATAAGAGCTTGGTTGGAGACGAGAGAGCAACCACTGACAGCCAGTGGGCTGGCCCATCAGATGTCCCTGATCGCTGAAGAAGATATGGGCGGAACTTCAGGAGCGGTAATGATAATATTGATACAATATTGATATTGCATATAAAAAATAATTGTTTGTTCTCTACAGCCTGCAATAATGAAAAGAAAAAAGACCTACCGATTTTGGAACGGCGTTATAGCTTTTTTTTTACCAAACCTATTGAAGATGAACATAATATGTATATTTTGATATTTATAATTATACTAATTTCAATAAGTGGTGGTTACCCATAGGAATCCCATAGACATCCATAGGCCTAATGGTTTCTAAGGGATCCTATGGGTTTCAATAGGGAAAGTGGAACATGGGTTTCTATGGGTCTATTTTGGGATTCCTATGGGTCTTTCTATGGGTTTTGATTTTTGGGGACTTTCGACCTCGTAAATTTCTATGGGTCCCATAGAACATCATAGAAAACCCATAGAACATCATAGGAAACCAATAGGGGACCCATAGGATTGTCCCATGGTTTCTATGGGAATTTCGACTTGGGTAAAAAAAAAGGGAAAGGCCTTGACAGGCCAATGGCCTTTGCCTTTCCCTCACATCCACTACACTTCACTCTTTTTTCTATATTTCTTGTAATGATGTGTGTAGATTTTAAATTGTCATGTTTTTATACTCTTTAATATTTGTTTTTCTTTTTTGTTTCCAATGTATTTTTTAAAGAGATGTGAACTGAACTAAACTAAGAGTTTGCCAATACAAAGTATATAAATTTACACATCGTAACAGGGTGTAAAGCTGGTGCTTCGCGATTAAACAGTCATAACAAATACGATGGCAATTACAAATAAATGTTTACGTTAAAGATGAATAACAGTTTTGGGAAAGTTACAGAAAACATTTATATTGGCCACAATAATTGATCAATATTGTTGATTAAGTATTTTAAAAGAACTTGTGTTGTAAAATCCGAACCTAAGCATCGTTACAGGCAGAAATAGCGGAAAAAATCCAATGGCCGCATACCAGAATCCATGTGCGGACCACGTGGACTTTTGCACGTAGCGTATGCGCGATTCCGCGTTGGCGATCAATTTACTGTAAATCAGTTTTATAATTTTGCAAATATATCCATTAGTAGGCGGTTTCCTGGCCAAATGTTTATAATCCCATATTAGTAAAATTATATTCTTTCACATGGTTGGTAATAAGAGTGTACATTTATTTTTTGTGCGTGTGGGGCGTTTCCCATTACTGGCATTTGCCTTTAAATAAACAAATTATGGCAATTACAAATAAACAAATAAATAAAATAAAATCAGGAAAAAACAAGGACAACTTCTTTTTACATTTCTGCTTGAAATAAAATAATGAAGTCATGTTTTATTGATTTGTGCTTCCTCCAGTTTTACGGCCTGTTCCTGCTGGCAGCCCAGAGGGCGCTATCACCATCTTCAGGGGCCGAGCCTGGCTTTGCTGAGTGGGTAGATGCTCTCAAGCAAGGGATGGATATCATCATCACACATGGCAGGGCCAATGTAGGGGACAGGACAATGGTAAGAAAATATGTACGATATGGTCTCCGCTTCATGGGGTGACATTTAAAGGGGTACTGGTAGGATTTGATGAAGCATTTTTTATGTTTCAGAATTTTGTTTTTTTTACTACCTAAATGTAAGTACCCAATTAAACAGTCACAACTGTAGTGCTATGTTTGTTGCTTAGTAAGACTTTGTTTAGTCACTGACATAGCAACGGTCAATCAAGGTCAAGATAAAGTTTGGGAATGCTCATTACATTGCAGAAAATTGAATTTAGATATGAGACACTAGTTTATCTCAAGACAGACATTTTCTTTAAACTTGAATTGTTTCATCTCTTGTAGCTTGACCCAATGGATGCAGCCTATAGGATGCTTTTGGAAGGAGTCGATAGTAATCGGAGCCCAATGGAGACTTTTGGCAAAGCTGTGAAAGTAAGTATATATAGATGTATGCTTAATATGTATTAGAAAGTGGGGTGTATAGTGGTGTTAATTAGGTTTAGGTCTTTGTCTTTCAATACAAAAGTAATTTGGTTGATGCCCTACCCGGAATGTGTCTCTTTTTGCCAAGTGTGTTAAAGGGGAAATTTCCCCAAGTATTAATGTGGATTGGATCGAAGGAGAAGAATTTTAGAAGCCCTTTAGTGAAAGTTTGAGCAAATTTGGATTTTCAATTCAAAAGTTATGATTTCGGTAACTTTTGTTTGCCGCCATCTCTAGATGGCAATTTGCCAAAATCTGTGATGCCATAGTAGAACAACCTTCCACTGACTTTGTACACATATTTTCATATTTTTAAATTTGTTGTGGATTTCACTGGACCAGTTGAAGAAGTTTTACCTTAAATGCACACACATTTACCTCTTCTCTAACATATCTGAGAATGAGAGTAGAGGGATGATAATTTTTCATGAAAAGTTACATTTTGTGAAATTTTGTTGTACAGTTCCAATGGGAGTTGTTCATCTGTGACATCACAGATTTGGCAAAGAGCCGACTAAGAGGGCAGCAAACAAGATTTGGATCAAAACTTTGAAAAATCATAATTCTTGATTGGATTATCAAAATCTGCTCAAACTTTCGCTATTATGTATCTAAAATTGTTCCCTTTTCACCCAACCTGCTTAAAAGCCTGTATAAACTTCCCCTTTAATGGATACTTTATAAGAGGGCATTTGTAAAGCAGTTGTAATACAGGTAGCTGAGCTACTAGTAATTTAGGAAAATGCACATTTCATATATTATTGATTAAGTGCATGTGATCAGATACCCGAGATAATGATGGAATATTAGGCAGTATCATTTGGTAGATGCCCTTTATTGGCCTCCATGATATTCTGGGGTCCAAGGGCGTCGATTTCTTCTCGCCATTGGGGGGGATGATTCGTCATTTTGACCATCTCTGGCGAGGGAGCGAAGCGACAACCCAGCAGCGTGCCCGGGTTTGTATGGCTGAGGGGGGGGGGGGGGGGGCAAAGCTTTTGAATTCAGCTGTTTAGAAATTGGAAGATTATTAAATGCACATTGCAAGCATCATGTTATGAGCTGGGCTTTGTCCAATATGAACTTTAGCCTGATAGATACATATATTGCAAGCATTCTGATGGAACCATGAATAGCATCAGTCATGGGATACCCACATTGGGAAGCTTATTGGGGGTCCAGGGGGCAGAGCCCCCGGAAGCTTTGGGATTTGTAATATCCAGATATAAAGATGTTGTCTATATGTAAATATAGAGTTAACTATTCTTTAGTTAATTGGCTTTTGAATTAGCTGTTTAGAGATTGGAAGATTATTAAGTGCACATTGCAAGCATCCTGTTATGATGAGGGCACTGTCCAAGTATGGATGATTTTTAGCCTGATAGATAAATACTGTCAATTGCAATCATCCTGATGGAACCCTGAATAGAATAAGTCAAGGGATACCCACATTGGAAAGCCTATTGGGAGTCCAGGGGGCGAAGCCCCCGGAAGCTTTGGGATTTGTAATATCCAGATATAAAGATGTTGTCTATATGTAAATATAGAGTTAAAGGGATAGTTGAGTTTTGGTAGAGAGGGCGCTAGACTACTTATTTTTTTTGTGAGGTAATGAAAAACTGAGTAAAATTTGAAAGAGCATAATATTTAAATAATAAAATCATCTTTGTTTGATCAAAATCGGTTCAGAGACGGCTGAAATATCCATAAATATAACAATTTGTAATAAACCCGGGGCCCCGGGTTTATTAGAGAATTTTGAACCAGCCGTTAAAAATTCAAAAAAAATGCTTCCTCTTTTCAAAAAGTTACAAAATAGGTATTTAAATAGTTGTTGGTTATTTCTCTATCTAATCACTATTTCAACAAAGCATCACATGCACAATATTTAATTCAAAATGGTTGAAACCGATGAGTGTTTAGAGAGCGCCCTCTTACGTTTTAACGGCTCTTTTTGAATGATAACATGATCTTTACTACGTCATTTGTAATTTGTTGTTCCTTTCTAGTTATAAACATTAGTTTGTAATGTAATGATGCAGGTTTTGGTTACTAACATTCAGTTTCACCAAAACTGTACTCTCCTTACCAGAACTCAACTATCCCTTTAACTATTCTTTAGTTAATTGGCTTTTGAATTAGCTGTTTAGAGATTGGAAGATTATTAAGTGCACATTGCAAGCATCCTGTTATGATGAGGGCACTGTCCAAGTATGGATGAATTTTAGCCTGATAGATAAATACTGTCAATTGCAATCATCCTGATGGAACCCTGAATAGAATAAGTCAAGGGATACCCACATTGGAAAGCCTATTGGGGGTCCAGGGGGCGAAGCCCCCGGAAGCTTTGGGATTTGTAATATCCAGAAATACAATTAACTATTGAATAGTTAGCTCAATTTTAGTGAGCGAAGCGCAAACGCACAGTGGGCCAGGATCGCCTGAAAGTTTGACAAGAGAGAAGTCCTGAATAAAACAATTTAATGAGTACATGGCTGGTACTGTGTCAAATAACCTTAATGGGGGTTCCAGGGGCACAGCCCCTGAAGATTTTGGATTTGGGCAGTTTAGCATTATCAAAAAGTGGTTTAAAGAAGACTATAGTAACAACTTCCATTCATGAGAGGGGGCAATGCTACTTAATTTTAATGTTATTATATATTTTTGAACCCCAAATATTGGGGGGGATGATAATACAGGCCATATATTGGGGGGGATATATCCCCCCATCCCCCCCGTGATCGACGCCCCTGCTGGGGTCAAAGGTCACATAAGTAAGTCAAAGGTCAAATGAGGTCCAATGTGAAATTTTACCTGCAAGAGTCTACAAGGGTTGATAACTTTCCATGTGGGGAGCAGTGTGATTCGTTTGGAATTCAAATACCCATTCTCTTCCTTACTCCACCTTTCCCTATTCTTATATACCCTCCTATTTTTAGGCTGCAGAGAAGACTGCAAAGGCAACCTCCACGAAGAAGGCCAGGGCAGGCAGGGCCCGCTACGTCAACCCAAACCTCTTGGTCAAACCTGATCCAGGAGCAACGGCTTTTGCCATCTGGCTTCGGGTGGCCTATGAAACAATGAAAGACACAGAATGATCATCTTTAGCCAATGAGTGAGCAGTAAATGACATAAAATGACCTATAACCTATGCAAACCTTGTAAAGGCAGGAAGGGCCTGCTATGTCAACCCAAACCTCCTAGTCAAACCTGATCCAGGAGCAACGGCCTGAATGAGTGAGCAGTAAATGACATAAAATGACCTATAACCTATGCAAACCTGGTACGTCTATGAAGCACTGAAAGATGACACACAATGATCATCTGTAGCCACTGAATGAGCAGTAAGCAACACAAAATGACCTATAACCTATGCAAACCTGGTACGTCAATCCAAACCTCCTAGTCAAACCTGATCCAGGAGCAACGGCCTTTGCCATCTGGCTTCGGGTGGCCTATGAAACCATGAAAGACGACACAGAATGATCATCTGTAGCCAATGAGTGAGCAGTAAATGACATAAAATGACCTATAACCTATGCAAACCTTGTAAAGGCAGGCAGGGCAAGCTACGTCAACCCAAACCTCTTGGTCAAACCTGATCCTGGAGCAACGGCTTTTGCCATCTGGCTTCGGGTGGCCTATGAAGCAATGAAAGACGACACAGAATGATCATCTGTAGCCACTGAATGAGCAGTAAATGGCATAAAATGACCTATAACCTATGCAAACCTGGTAAAGGCAAGCAGGGCAAGCTATGTCAACCCAAACCTCCTAGTCAAACCTGATCCAGGAGCAACGGCCTTTGCCATCTGGCTTCGGGTGGCCTATGAAGCAATGAAAGACGACACGGAATGATCATCTGTAGCCACTGAATGAGCAGTAAATGACATAAAATGACCTATAACCTTTGCAAACCTGGTAAAGGCAAGCAGGGCACGCTACGTCAACCCAAACGTGATCCAGGAACAACAGCCTTTGCCATCTGGCTCCGGGTGGCCTATGATCATGAAGCAATGAAAGACACAAACTGATCATCAGAAGCCACTGAATGCATGAGCAGTAAGCAACAAAAAATGATCATCTGTGGCCACTGAACAGAGACAATAAATGATTCAAAATGAGCACCCTTGATCTATGAGCCTATTTCAAACCTGGTCAATGCAGGCAGGGGAAACTATGTTACATGCACACCTTGGCCAAACCTAATTGAGGAGCTTTGGGTGGCTTACGAGGCAATGAATGCCACAAAATAGTATCATGAATCCAGCTTGAAGAACATTGTATGCCACAAACTCGTCAATCATCACTCTTGACCTATGGCCTATGCAAATCTGGACAGTGGCAAGGGAGGGGGGAGGGGGGGGGGCAGGCTCTATGTATTTCTTTATTTGCTAAAGGCCTGGTCACACAGGACACGACTAGACCCACGAATGCAGTACGCATTGGTACGAACCTATGGCCAGCCGTTTTAACATTTATTCATATTTCTTGATATCAAGAAATTGAATTCTTGATATCAAGAAATAGTTTTCTGTTGTTAACTAATGGTAATTCTTGATATCAAGAATTGAATTCTTGATATCAAGTCCAAGAAATAGGAATAAATGTTAAAACGGCTTGCCATAGATTCGTACCAATGCGTACTGCATTCGTGGGTCTTAAGGATTTCCCCCCTCATGTTTGTTATTGTTTTTGTCAAATTATTGCATGGGGGCTGCATGCATAAATTTGATCACAGTGTTACTTATTGGAGCCAATTCTGTAATTCTTGATGCCAATTAGTTTAATGCTGGTCTATTCAAACAGATTGTTTGATTATGTCTTTAATAGTACTCTTTGTATACAACTGAAATGCTTCAAAGAAGAGAAAGTATATCGTTAGTATATAGTAACTTGCATTATTTTTGCAATGCTACATGTACAAGAAAATAGAAAACTGTATCTAATTTCTTATTTTATATTGAATTATGTCAGAATGTATCATAGCAGTAAAAGATGATTTATTCTGAAGGAAATTTATATATCATATAATTCTTCCATGTTATATTTGTATACAGTAAAGGCTAGTTACTTTATATGAAGGTATGGTTTACTTTTTGAGGAATTTTAATTTGTCCCAGACTCTTCAAATGATATTGCATTATTATATCCATTCCACCAACAACCCAAGAATTATTTTATCCGAACGTTGTGAACGTTGTGATAAGTCGTAATTACAGAGCTAAGATTTATCCATGGGTCAGCAAAAATAGCATTGTTTCTGAAAAGTGTTTTTCAACACACCCATGCACACATGATAAATGGTAATATAATTATTCTGTTTTCAAATATAAGTACTATACATATTATATAAACCTATATATTCTCATATTAGAGAATTGAGTATTGCATGGGGGAGGGGGGGGGGTATGCAAGATGTTTCAATTATTATTTTTGCTTGATTTTTTTAGAATATCAAACTTTATTTTTTTAAGTCAGATGTAAACAATTATGGAAACATGAAATTATCCTGATATGTTTCAAACTGCAATTGTTCAGTATTATTGCACAGTATGCATTTGAACTAACCATAATCATTCATCTTCTGTCAGAAAAAATACTGTAAAACAGAATATTTAGTTGTTACATAAGGATAAGGGCCCTATTGCAGAAAGATTTGCAGACGATTGTAAAGTAATGATGTATTGCAAGTCGGGAAATATTTGCATTTGTACCAATCAGATTACCTGCAATTAGTCACATAATCAGGTCCCATATTCATGAAACCCTGCTAGCTTAGTTCCTTGCTAAGTGTATTTTTGATGTGCAGTTTATTGAGCAACAAACCATTTTCCTCATCCCCAACTAGGGTAAACTGGGTAAGCCTTTATAGGTGCCCACTAAATAATTTCATGAATATGGGCCCCGACTTGCAATTGACTGCAACTTTACAATCTATTGCATCTCTTTCTGCAACGGGGCCCTGGAATGATATATTAATGTGTATGTATAATTACAATTATGAATATAGTCAAACAATAGATAGCCCTATGAATGAACAAATGTATAATTATGTAAATATTTGTGTCAAATAAATTGGTGCTCTCAATCCTAGCAGAATTTGTTTCAAAGGCAAACATTATAAGAGAGAGGCTTTGTTAAAAACATACTAATGTGACATATATCTTTATATTTTTGATATGTGTGTGTAAATAGTAAATAGATTTATGCTCCTACGGTTTATCAATAATTATATACCTCATCATTATTGTGACGTGATCGATACACAACTCATTTTTATATTGTTGAATCAAAAAGATACTTCTTTCAGTAGAATTATTATTAAAGGCAAACATTGTTAAAGAGAGAGAGAGAGAGACTCACAAATGTTCTCCTTGCCTCACATTGTGCAAAGCATACTTATGTGACGTACAGTTTATGGTTTTTATATACCGTATGTGTTTAAATAGTCGATAGATTTATGCTCTTACAGTTTATCAATAATTGTATACCTCATCATTATTGTGATTTGATACACAACTCATTTTTATATTGTTGAATAAAAAATATACTTCTTTTACATGTATGTGAACATGAATGGTCTCGCCTGATTATTTCGCTGTTTTTTAGTGATCATGGTACGCCAGATACTTTATCCCGAATTAGAAAAAACAAGCAAAGACCAACAGCTAAAGAAACATCGTAATATGGAGATTGGCGAGTATGCATTTCATTGCAATGCTATGATATTTTCCCCCCTATACAGGGTAGCCCCCAAAAAACGGAATGGGGCACTTTCCAAAATAAAGTAACAAAATGATTATGTCCATCGTTTAGGGTGTCCTTTCCAATGAAAAACGATACCACTTCCTGCACGTCATAGCGTCAAACAACCATGCCCGTTCTCTCGGCACACAGCTGAATGCACACTTACAATAGCGCGCGTATTGTTCGAAGATATGACGGGAAGTAAGTGCAATTTATAAGGCCCTGATTTGGTATAAATTGACAAAAATGGGAACCTGACAGGTGTCACTCAGAGCGCCCTATAAAACAAAAACTACACGACACAAATTACTGTTCTTGATATCGTTTTTCATTGGAAAAGACACCCTATCCGATGGACATAATCATTTTGTTTCTATATTTGGGAAGTGCCACGTTCCGTTTTTTTTAGGCCACCCTGTATATAGCCTGATAGGGCAAGTAACGGTCAATAGTTTTAAATTTCGGGGGCCTGAAATGCTTTAAAAATAAATGGCCCCAAACTAATCCAAAAAAATATTATATATTATATATATTAAAATTTATATTGGTTACCAGTCAGGCAACCAATTTATTATTCATTTATTTTTATGAATAGAAAAGGGTGATAATGGTGACTTGATTATAACGTTTACATTTTTATTAATTGGTTATTTGTTTTGTAGTGGAGGAATCGTTTTTTTCTTCTGATGATATGCCAAAATATAAAGAATATCCCATTTTCAATAAGTACATTAATCTGTAAGATGGTATTGTTTGTTTGTTACACAATATTGAGGTTTTCCATTAAAACACACAAACAAATAAACACATGTTTAAGTTTCATGATTATGATTAGGTTGCATAATATTAATCATTCATTTAATAGTTGAAAGGTTTGATTGAAATGAATCATCATTATAGCATACCAGTACCAAATACATGAATTTCGTATATATATTGCATTTTAATATTTACATTGATATTATCATTATTAGTTTTAACACAATAAAAGGCACCAGGCTTTTGCAGTTAGTCATGGTCATTGTTTAGTGCATTGTATCCGCATGTATGACCATTTTCTATTTAACTTTGAAATTCAGGACTATACAAACGTTTTACCACGACTCCGCAGACAAAGATTGGTGTATAATTTGTACATAAATTATATTGTAACCTGGAACTTGACCACAAACTTGTTCGAACTCCTGAGCAATATGTATACGTATTCTTACTTTTGCAATAGTACATTTTACTGACCCCGATTATAAGTGGTGAAAAGAAACATAAGAAATGTTTGGTCAAATCCTGACCTATGACTAGGTCATCCCGACTCGTGTACTTTACAGTAAGTATACAAAACCCTTACAATTGCTAGTTATAATTACACATTTGTATAGACTATATTGTGAAACGTAATTCTCTGCAAAAGAAGGATTGCTGAAATTGCCAAAATTTTCGATGCATACATAATATTTCACAACCTCGGGTGTTTATAAATTACCCTTCATAACGCCAAATCATAAGAAAAAAAATGTACCCATACAATAATATTGAAACAAATGGCAATTTTCCGATGAAATTGCTAAAATATCAAAGCTCGCTCCGCTCGCATTCGATAATATTCTACAACCTCGGGAGTTTATATATTACCCTTCAAAACGCAATATCATACCACATAACACGAATATACCCATACAATAATATTTAAACAAATGGCAATTTCCGATGTTAAATTGCTAAAATTGTCAAGCTCGCTCCGCTCGCATTCGTATATATATATAATATTCTACAACCTCGGGTGTTTATATATTACCCTTCAAAACGCCATATCATAAGTCATAAACGAATATACCCATACAATAATATTTAAACAAATGGCAATTTTCCGATGTGAAATTGCTAAAATGTTAACTCCGCTCGCATATTATATAATATTCTACAACCTCGGGTGTTTATATATTGCCCTTCAAAACGCCATATCAAGTCATAAACGAACATACTCATACTCATACTCACAATAATATTGAAACAAATGGCAATGTTCCGATGTAAAATTGTTGAATTTTCAAGCTCGCTCCGCTCGCATTCGTATATAATATTCTTCAACCTCGGGAGTTTATTACCCTTCAAAACCAAATATCATAACACATAACACGAATATACCCATACAATAATATTTAAACAAATGGCAATTTCCGATGTTAAATTACTTAAATTTTAAAGCTCGCTCTGCTCGCATTCGTATATAATATTCTACAACCTCGGGAGTGATATATTACCCTTCAAAACGCAATATCATAACACATAACACGAATATACCCATACAATAATATTTCAACAAATGGCAATTTCCGATGTTAAATTGCTAAAATGTTCAAGCTCGCTCCGCTCGCATTCGTATAATATTCTACAACCTCGGGTGTTTATATATTACCCTTCAAAACGCCATTACACATACAATAATATCTAAACAAATGGCAATTTTCCGATGTGAAATTGCTAAAATTGTAAAGCTCGCTCCGCTCGCATTCTACAACCTCGGGATTTTATATATTATCCTTCAAAACGCAATATCATAACACATAACACGAATATACCCATACAATAATATTTAAACAAATGGCAATTTTCCGATGTGAAATTGCTAAAATGTTAAATCTCGCTCCGCTCGCATTCGTATATATATAATATTCTAAAACCTCGGGTGTTCATATACAGGGTGGCCCAGAAAGGATGCAACACCTACGATCGTTAATTTCATCAACACCATCGACCAAATGTCATTGTTTTTTGTTTGATTGGGTAGAACATCCTTTTTCCAACAAAATTGATACCATGAGCATTGATTTTGGGTAAGGCGTTTGGATCCTAGGGCCATATTTCTGAGGCAATGTCGTTTCCTAAATTTGCTACTTTTTCGTCTCCAGCGATCCTCTGAACAATGAGACATTCTCGCCCCATGGCCTGCCATAGAATTAGCTGTACAGAAGAACCGCATGACTGCTCTCCCTTTGTAAGGAAGACAATGTGAGCAATTCATATGTACAGCTAATTCCCCCCCCCCCCCCCCCCTCGGTCGTTTCGCTCCCTTTTTTTTGCCCCCCCCCCCCCCCCCCTGGAAAATCCTGTGACCGCCACTGCCTATACGTACATCACATATCTTGCACATAATAACAAAAGTAAATCAAAGTTACAGAACAAACGAGGTTATTATGGATGCTAATTAAGTAGAATGGCTATTGCCAGAACAATCTCTATTCTTATACCTAGTATCCAGGGAAGCTTGTTCTGAAATCGTCGATGACCATAACCATTTCCAAACATATTAAGATGCCGATTGGTTGGCGTCTCTTAGCATATAAATCAAATTTGCTTTCTTTTAAAAGTGAATGTAAGGATGGAAATTTGTTTTCCATTGTAAAATGTTTTTGATGCATGCCATCCAGCTATTGAAGTTCCTTATTGGAATCCAAGTAAACAGTTTTGTTTTGAAGTTGAGATAACATTTCCGCAATCGTCTGTATAATCATCATTGTTTATAATCTGCTTAAATACTTATTCACTTGTATTTCAAACAACGCCCTTCCCTTCGCGTAGAGCATGATATCTTCATACATCGCATACATGGCGGTAGAGTTACTCCGTAACGTTTCTCTCATCTTGTCAAGCTGAAGCTGGTCCATGTTTGATCTGGTCTTGCCCTTGTTCCGATGATCGACGGCCATGACCGGAAGATCGTACACGTCCTCTAACATCTTCATGGATATCTCCATCTCATCGGTGAGTCCGATGAACGAGAACCAGTTCTCGAGATTATTTAGGCAATACTCTAGAAGCGCCTGCCTATTGTCCTTCTGATAGTGCAAACCACTCTTGATGGCTCCGCCGTTCAAAAGGAGACTACCGAAGAACATGCCTCCTATTTTCACCGCCCAATCCGTGATGGACCCGTCGACGTCTTGAAAGCAGTTGTCCTTGCTCTCCTGACAGAAGAGATATGAGGAGATGACGGCCTCAAGCGGGTCCCGTATCACCGTGAAGTACGAACACGGTCTGCCGTGCAGGATGTCGCAGACGCCGAAAGAGAAGACACCCATGAAGACGCGTCGCCTGGAGTCGTCGCGAACGTGAAGACTGCCGCACTTATCATCGCCACCACCTCCTGCGACCCCGCTCCCTTCATCGAAGCACCCGCAAATGGACTCCGTTTGCGAGGGGAGGGACATCTTGTGCACGGGTAGTTTCTGGCGATTCCCGACTTCCTCCAGCAACTGTTTAACTGTCGTCCCGCCGCACTTCGGGGTATGCACGAACACAACTTGACTCTCTTTATACGCCTTCTCTGTCCGCTCATTATGCTGGCCATAAAGATAATAGTTCGGAAGGAACCTTTCTCGCGCCACGGACCTCAGGGAAGGGCAGAATGGGGCGCTGTAGTCTTGTCTGTTCAGCAGATCGGTCAGCGGCATCCCTATTTGGGTCCGTTGCCCCCTTCCACCAGGGTTCGAGTACATCCTATCAAATCTGAAAGTTCAAGTTTATTTTATATTTCATTTTAAATATCTAAAATACAATAATAAAAGAGTATATATATAATAATATACGCTTTGAATATAAATGTATATACAACCCAAAACAAAGTACACTTGGAAATGTTGACCCCTGATGTGATATATAATTATTGATGCAATTAAATAATATAAAATTGTACATCATTATAATGAATAAAATAAATAAAGCATAAATAAAACTATGTGTACGATACAGTGTGACCTGCTTCAAATGTCCATGCTACTTTAGCTGATCAAAGTAATTTCGAAGTACATGTAATTTCTCTTCTAATTTCATATTTAGTGTATGCAAACCCATATATTAATTTCCATCTTTATTTATTGAGTGATCTATTTTATAATAAAAACGAACTTTACGGCAAGTTCAAGAAAGCATGGGCGTCGATCCGGGGGGGGGGGGGGGGGATGGGGGATATATCCCCCCAATATTTTAGGTGCGGAGGATGGCCTGTATTATCATCCCCCCCCCCCCCCCCCCCCCCAATATTTGGGGTTCAGAAATATAAAGTAACATTAAAATGAAGGGACATTACCCCCTCTCATTCATTATGTGAAATTTGATACAATAAGTCTGTTTAAAACTACATATTGAGAGTGCTAAACTGCCCAAATCCAAAATCTTCCGGGGGCTGCGCCCCCTGGAACCCCTATTAAGGCCATCTGGCCAAGTCCTAATCAGGATTTCCCGCTATGCCCACTAAAAATTAGCTATTCATTCAACATATATCTATTTGATACGTAACGGTTTTACGTACATAATTATGAACAACATCTTAAGTTCTTGATATTCAAAATCTTAAAGCTTCCGGGGGCTCCGCCCCTGGACCCCCCCCCCCCCCCCCCATTGAGATTACAAATGTGAGGGCAGTATCACTTGACTGATTCAGTTCAGGGTTCCAGCAGGGTGCTTGCAATGTGCACTTCATAATCTGAACGTTTCTAAACAACTAACTCAGAAAATGCCCGTTGACTTTAATTTAGGTGTCATGTTGGTTAAAAGCTATTTTGTCACCTACCCCCCCCCCCCCTCATAAATTCCAGGACACACTATTATACTAGGTTGGTCGCTTTACTCTCTCGCCGATGATGGTCGAAATGACGTTTCACCCCCCCCCCCCCCCCCCCCCTCCCCCAATGGCGAGAAGAAATTGACGCCCTTGCAAGAAAGGGAAATCATCTGATATCAAACAATAACAATGTCTATAGTATTACAAATGTTAAAACAAAGAACAAAGGAAAAGATGTTACAAGGGGAACTTCCGTCATAATTAGTGTTAATTTCATTTCATTTTCTGTTATCTTTGACCTCATGAACTATAAAGCTTGAATGAAATAATGTACTAAAAGTTGCACGTCCACATATATCTATAAATATTGTAAAGTTCGTCAACGCTTCGTAAAAAAAATATCGCGAAGAGAACCCTGTTAACTCTGAAGTATATGGTACCTCCGTTGGGGTTAATTTTAAATTTACGTAATTTTAGACAATTTAGCTCAATTATAATGATTGTCGTATTGGTAATTCCAAATTTAGTCATTGGGTTAATTTTTATTCTACACGGGTTAAGTTCAGTTTATTGAAATAAGACAAATGCATCGGATGACGCGATTAAAGTCAGGGTTTAGTAATAGTTCAACCCGCTTTAAAAAATTCGGGTCAACGTACCATTAAGATAGTTTGAGGAAGGGAAGGGCGCTTTGTCACTTCTTAATAGGAGATAATCATATTTTCTACAGTTTTGGATCGGATCGTTTGAGGAAACTAAATTTAGCTCTCTTTTATTTTTGATAGATAACCCAAACCCAAAATTAGAAAGAATACGTTTTATGAGCTATACCTCATATTGTTGTCCAGGTTCACATCCGGCAGTTCTCTTCTGCTTTTGTTTATAAGGTATCCTGAAATAAAGCAAAATAAATAATACTAATCTATAACATGTATTTGTATTTGAAATCATATTTTGTAGTTCAATGCATATTGCTCTAAATTCATTATTTAAAAAATAGTAATAATAAATGAATACACGGTGTATTCATAGCTAAAATATGTATTTGTATTTGAAATCATATTTTGTAGTTCAATGCATAATGCTCTAAATAAATTATATATATATACACAAAAATGAATACATGATGTATTCATAGTTAATTATAAATAGATACATACATAATAAATAATTACATTAACTTACGAGTGAAGCCCACGGTCAGCACTAGTAAAACTGCGATGCACTGCGCCACCGGTTTCGCCATCGTCCTCATGCCCGAGTTCGACGAGTTCGAGGAGTTCGACTTTCTTCAGGTTGGAAGTCTATGTCACTCGCATGCCTGATACAAAGCCGTAATGGAAATAAATGGTGAAGAAGGTTTGTGTTATATATTATTATACGTAGATAACCAATAACTGTAATGGACCAGATAAACTGATGAGCATGCACCAAATACTCTCGGAGTCTCGGATCATCAGAAGAATAATATACCACGCCCATGTCGAGTTAGACGGACGAAACATTTTTGCTCATATCTCAGACAAAAAAAAACCGTGAAATTTTCACACAAAGTAGGCCTAATATGTGAACATTTCACGTTAATTGTATTATTTTTTTGTCTGAGATATGAGCAAAAATGCGAAGCGATATTCACTAACTCATTGTACTTACTTTGTACACGGCATGAAATTATTCCGTAGACAATTTCATATCTGAACACTTCAATCGTAAATATCTTTTGAACGAAATGTAAATTTGAAAAACTGAAACCTGTCCTGTGCTTTTATAAGGTAAGAGAACCACTTAGAGTTCCAAGTATTTTTTTAGGATTTAGACAATGTTAGGCCTGCTCGTATAGCAAGCCGTTGTAACGTGTATTCCTATTTCTTGATATCAAGAATTCCATTCTTGATATCAAGAATTAATTTCTTGATCATATCAATAATGCATTTCTTGATATCAAGAATTAAATTCTTAATATCAAGAATTCTATTCTTGATTATCAAAAATTCTATTCTTGATATCAAGAATTCTATTCTTGATATCAAGAACTGCCATTTGTTAACAACCGGAAATCATTTCTTGATATCAAGAATTCAATTCTTGATATCAAGAAATAGGAATAAATGTTAAAACGGCTTGTCATAATGCTCGGTAAAGAAATTGAAGCAAACTGTGCACAACATCCCTTCACACAAGGATAGAGAGCATCACATGACTTGAGGTTAAATGAGTTGCTGACAAGACCAGGCTCTTCAGTATATAACTAGCAGCCGATCAGTTTACGATTAGTTGCAGTATATAACTATACTTCGTAATATTATGTACATTTCACAACATTCCAACTTTCTATATACTCCTATATAGTCTATATTATTATAGCCACCCATTGTGTCACCAAATTTATAGCCCAAATTACAGACCCGCTATTAATAGCCCACTGGTATATTACACGTAAAGCAATGTGTTATATTTTGAAATCGTAAAATATAGGCCTATATTTTCTGATATAATCCTATATTTACTTATAAGTTATGATAATTTGTTATGCATCTAATACATTCGGCAGACGGATAAATCAGTGCATCTTCTTTTAACTATCTCGTCCAAATTAATTATAACGTCACATGAATATAGAAGTATAATATATCTATACTCCGGGTCTATACTTTACCTTATTCGCTCAACTCGAAGTGCGTTGATTGTTCAGATGCACAGCATTGTATGCATATTCTGGTCGTATATATAAATAGGCTGTTGAACACTTATCTCACTGGGCAACATATAAGTTGCAATCTTTATAAGAAAAACATTAATGGTGTAATATCGTTATACCAATAATGATTCAGAACACATCAAGCGGTGAAGTCTGCAATGTCAGACCCTCTTCCTGCCTTGATGATGATGACCGATGATGACGAGTTATGATTGTACGAAAAACGACAAATATATATCTCTAATTGGTTCCGATATAATGTTTACTGGCTCCGTCTCCAGTCTCCAATAGGAAGTAATATAGTCATGTAGTAGTACGAAGTCATATCAATTTGTATAAAATAAATCCACATTGAGACTTGATGGGAACGCTGTAGGATTTTTTTTTATAGCGATGTATAGTGTAGGCCTATAATGTGTTCGCGATCGATAGCCCTTCCCCACATCTATTTAATCATCCTTTAGACCTATTATACCCAGGCAGTGGCTATACAGTATACACCATGGGTAGTTCAGTTGTATAACGTTACATTCTTCATGCAGCATTTCCCCTTACTTAGCGCTTGGCTGGTTTTACATCAAAAGAACTTTCACCAGCCCATTCGACCAGACAGTTGAATTGTCATGCAACGCCCATCATGCAATAAGCCGAGCTAAATATCCTAACACGACGAAATAGCAAAATGAACTATCCCGTCTTAATTATATACCATCGAGATATTGTACATGAATATAGTTAATAATAGTAAATATATTATCCATTGTGGATATAGTATCGGAAATAATATCGCTAGTGATATTCGTTTTTCTCGCAATGTATGGTCAACTAGGAATCTAAAAGATCATGACGTTTCGTGTGCCGCTGCAACACTTTGTCAAATGATATAATCTAATGTAGACAATCGGTTTTTATGAATACAGTTATTATCGCTTTCGTCGTACGCACCCCCCCCCCCCCCACCCCTCCTCCAAACAAAAACAAAAAAAGAAGAAGAAAAAATGAAAAAAGAAAAGAAAAAGAAAACCAAGAATCTAGGGTGACTTCGTATTACTATTGGTCTTGGGTCCAATGGGGGGGGGGGGGGGGGGGGGTCTTGGGGGTCTTGTTGACCCCACCCCCCTCCCCGCTTACACAACTAAACACTGGTCTTGGTCTCAGCCTCAACAAAATTGGCGACGGCAACTGTTGAATTGTCTTCTTCACATCTTACACACATATTCCTCCAAATTATAAGCATATAACATTTACAATTGAAAAACACATACACACACACACACACACACACACACACGCACGCACACACACACACACACACACACACACACACACACACGCACACACTTTTTTTTTTTTTTAAATGATTTTTTTTTACTCACATACAGATATTTTAAACCGTTGTTTTAATACAGACGCACACACATGCACTTAAACAACAAACTATCTTTGGAATTTAATCTTAATTGTCTGAGATTATTTGTAATTATAATGTATATTTTACGGGAGCGAATCATACCAAAACGTTTCACACATTGAAACATATAGTGGAAAAATCAGGGGAAAATGCAAATTTATATTGATGAATACCGGTAAATGCAGTTTTAGTTTCTTTTTTTTGTATAAATCAACTTTATTTGAAACAAAAACAAACAATAATCAAATCTGTTACAATAAGATGAGGCTAAAGGTCAGTTTAACATTGATAGTGATAGACCAGTCCCATATATTAATAATAGACCCAGTTTGCAAACTTTTTCAAATTTAACACTGTTTGTTCATGGCAACCAAAAAGCTTGCCCAAGGTTTGCCTGATGTATGAATAACTAATGTATGCAAGGCAGATTTTAAGTATTTTATTGTATTTTTTATGAACAGGTTAATTTTGTTTGCCAGGTAATCAGGCAAACGAACGCACATACATTTGAACAGCTCCTTTCCACTAATATGTTGCTTCTCATGAAATCCATCATGTTGTGTTAGGACTTAAACTTTTCTGTTACTTTTTTGTTGAGTTATTTTGAACACTTGACATGTCTAAGTACAACAAGGAATCTTCAACACAATGATCTTCATTACTCATGTATAATTTTGTTTAGGGGATGGGGGGGGGGGGGTCACAAACCTATCATCAGGCATTACACATGTAATCTGTAGTGTAATATTTATTAGCACTCAAAGCTTTCAGCTGCAATTTTTCGCACAATCCTTAGGAATGGTGAGAGATACACATACTACATGTAAGCTTTAAAGCCCTAAGTCAGATTTGAACCCCAACCCCCCCCCCCTTTAAATCGCTCTCAATATAGGGTGGTAGAAAATGATTGTTATAACTTGCCCTTTGCGCATACAAAATCTCCCTGAAACATTTAGGTCAAAAACAAAGAATGAAAAATATATTATATCAAATTTTTCCTTTCAAGTGATGAGAGATAATGATCAATCATATCACATATCAAAATCATTATCATCAACATCATTGACAATTATTGAATCAGTGAATTTCTCTTACATGGAATAGCTTTCCCATTGTGTAAATTTGCTTACAGGAAGACTCTGATAGCTGCATGACAAATGCAAGAATACTTACAAATTAACAACATTCAAGACTAATCTATTTGGTTAAACATGCATTCTCTACAAGATGACAGCCCAAGTATGTTAAGGACAAGTCCTGGGGCGTGTTTCACAAAGAACCTGAATTGAACTTAACTCTAAGTTGGACTTAAACATTATGGAAAGCCGTTAGTTTCTTTTAAATGCTTTTGTATAAGACAATTATTTTTCAAAGGCATAACAAGTTGATACAAAGCATTCATATTTTCTACTATCAAGGAGTGTTATTGATGTAAAATTAATGACAACTCTAAAATATTTGCCTTTTCGCATTTGAATTCCAAGGCTACAACTGGCTTTCCATAATAGTTAAGTCCAACTTTAGAGTTAAGTTCAACTTAGGATCTTTGTGAAACCCCCGCCTCGGTTGGGTTAAGATGATAGACTACAGACTGCACAAATATTGAAAAGGAAAACAAGAGAGGCATTGCACAGTACCAGAACAAAATGTACAGCATTAATTTCAGAAGTAAACAAAAGTTTCATCGAAGAAACACACAGAGAGAATTAACCTGGTCAGTCAAGAACGACGTTTAAACTGATCCTGTTGGTTAAGTTTAGAATAGCTGGTCAATGCAGTGTCACATATATAATACACTTGTGTTTAAATAGCACTCAAAGCTTTCAGCTGCAATTTGTTTTCACATTTCTTCGGAGAGGCCTTACCCCCTCACTGCCTTCTTTCATGTGGCCCAAAGTAGATGAAGAAATACCATATTTGTTTAACTCTTCGGAGAGATACAAATGGTGAGATATACCTGTACACGAAAGCCTAATAGCCATTTCGCAGATGTGCCACCCTTTCTATAGTGACCACAATAGGGAGATAGAAACAGTGGCCAATATGGAAAGGTGGCCTCTTCTAGACAAGTTGATACAAACAGGTTAATATTGATTATGTGATACAAAATAAGTGGTCACTATTATTATATAATAAGACAGGTGGCTGTTACAGAGGTGGCCACTAACACAGGTTTGAATGTATGTCCAGTATTGCAAACAAAGCACAAAGTACTGTATTCCAGCAGATCCCAATTCATTGCTTTATGAAATGTGACCGGCTATAGCGAAACCCTACACTTGTTGGTAAAAATAAAAATGTAGATTTTTCATACCATTAGAGAGGCCTCATCGCAAACTTTCATTTAATGCTTTGTTCTAATAATTTGGACAATAATAAGTCTTTTACACACAATATGTGAACTTAAAATGCCCACTTCTTCGAAACATTAATTACTGACACGTGCAGGGTTTTGCTATAGCCGGTCACAAATAACGACTGTTCGAATATTGTTCTCAACAAGTCCTTGATTAGTCCTTTTACTGTGCCAGTTTTACTTCTTACTTTCTGTCCCCTACTATATTTTGTAATCCTCATAGAGTTAATACAAGACCCATAAAGTTCCTGTAGGCAATGGGTTAATAGGCTACCAAGATTAAACATTTTCTTTACAATGATACAAGCATTATAACCCCCACCCCCTGATTTTTAAATGCTTTTCTGTGTTTTTATTTGTTAGTATTACAATAAATGGTATCACTGTAGACTACTCCACTGACCTTAAGAAGAGATTACCTCTGAAGGATTTCAATGTAAATTTCTCAAGATATTAATTAAAACAGGATTGGTCAAATAAGTTACAGCTGTAATATGTATTTAACAACACAAGTGGTAAATGCAAAAGAAAGGATATCAACTGTTTGAATCTCTATTTACTCGGTAAATACTTGATTTAACATTTATCAATAAGTATTCATACCTATTAAAGTGTCTTACTTTGTAATCAAATGTAAACTGGCATAACATTAACTACGTATACATACATACATATCTTAGAGATGAGTTGTAAGAATAAAGTACCTTATTAAAGTGATGGTGCACTTTTCCAAACATCCTTTAATATAATAAACCATTATTTACAGTTTATTTAATTTCATCAAATAAAGCCTACTTCAACAGCCTAAACAATGTACCTAGGTTACTACCAAAACAGAAGTTTTTGATAATAAAAACATATTTTATTTTATAGAAAACGCTACCTCACAAATTGAAATGAAATATTTCCCTATCTAAAAAAATAGAATTGCAACTACTCTATGATGGAAATGTGATGAAGAACAATGTAAATTAAGAAACTAGAAAAGCGAGAGAAAGAGTAAAATAAAGAGGGAGAAAGGGACAGAGAGGTAACTTGCCGATTGGTCTACAGCCATTTGGTCTTAACCGCACCTTTAAAAAAAAAAATAAAAAAAAAAATTCAAAAATGGGGGTGCGGTTAATACACGGGTGCGGTTTATAGTGTATTACCCGCACTTTTTTCAATTTTTTTTCTTCAAAAATGGGGGTGCGGTTAATACACAGGTGCGGTTTATACACCGGCAAATACGGTACTCCCATTTGGTCTACTAGAAATTTAAAAAATTTGGGTGCTTATGATTATAATTAGGGATTATGATTAGGGTTAGGGGTGTGGATTAGGGTTAGGGTTAGGAATCGTGTTTTGAGTCGGGGGAAATTGAAGTTAAAGGCATCAGGTAGTAGACCAAATGAGTTGTAGACCAACTGAGTGTAGACCAAGCAAAAACTAACACGGGAGAGAGGAGAGAGAGTGGAAGAACGTAACAGAGCAATGCTAAGTAGCCTCGTCAGAGGGCTGTGCGTCCGACTCCTTTTCTGTTTTCCGTTTCCTAACTCCCTGATTCCCTGTGTCCTCTGCATCATCATTCTCCGCCTTTTCTCCTTCCTCCTCCTTCTCCTCTTCCTCTTCCTCCTCCTCCTCTTCCTTCCTTGCTCCTCCAGGAGCCACTTGTTCCTGAGCAGGTGCGCGAGGCTCTGCCTTGCGCGGTCTGCCTTTCACTGGCCAGATGCAGTCTGCCATCGTCACTAGGCACTGAAGTAGGAAAGGTAAAACAAGTAAAATTACTCATTATTCGCACAATTTTTGCGTCAATTTATGTTCACAAATTATTGAGTATAATATGTTGTGTTTATAACTTTATATGGTCATAAATGTGACAAAATTATAAACTTATACCTAAAAAAATAACTTAATTAAATGAACGCACATAAATGGAATATGAAAAAAGGAATTTGGCAAAGTTTTTTTATTTATATGAGTGATTCTTCTATAAGAAAAGTACTTACCTTTTAGTTTTGACCAGTTAAAGATAATTTTATTTTTATGCAACAGGCTTTTTTCATAGTGTAGATTTTAAACCCAAGATATTTTATGCTCAACCCTACCTAATTACCGTATTTGCTGGTGTATAAACCCCACCCCAACTTTGGATTGTCATTTAAAGGGAAAAACATTGTTTAGATATAATCAAACACTGCTGGGGATCAGTGTAAATATCAATTTAACTTTAAATATTCCAATCTTCATCAACATTTTCCTCTATCTATGTGTATTAACTACTCCCCCTTTTGGGAGGGTTCTTCCATCTGGAAAAAAACATGCAGTAACCAGCAAATATGGTAACCTATTGCCTACCAGAACCTAGTGTATCACGTCTATTTGGTGATTTGAAAATTCATAAGGACATTTTGTTTAAATAACTCTTACCACTCCAAGCAGTAGGCCCATAAAGATGGTGACTACGGCAAAGAAACCATAGGAACTCCACGCAGGAAAGCCATAATCTTCCGTCAAGATCGTGTGAGTTATCTAAAAATTTAAAAAAGCATGTACAAATAATTATTACATTCATATAGTAATAAAAGTACCAGAAGTAGGCAACCATATGTATCAGAAATTGCCGCCGCTTGTGAATAAAATGATCAAACATGCACAGTATGTAATTGAATCACGATATTGCAAGAACTCGGCAAGTCCCATTACAAATTTACATTTAGGTTAATAATGCATTACTTGTGAATGTATAATTACAAATTTTTAAATAGTTGCTAGAAAAGATCTCTAAAGACTGTAATATAACCAGAATTGATAATTTTTCAACATTATTCAATCAATCTTTTGTAAAGGGAGCCCCCTTGTCTTTCTGTTTTTCCAATTTCATGTGATAAAATACCACAGCATGAACAAATCTTAAAATATGACTGCAAATTTATGCCAGCATACATGTATGCATGTTAAAAGAATAAGGTACTTAATTGAAAATACAGATAATAGTATGCCACAAACAAACTAAAAGAGTGAGAGACTGCATCATTGAAATGTACTTACCCTAACAATCATGGACATTTTGAACACCCACGATAGCACAGTCATCCTGAAAAACAAAATAGCCAATTTTCAATAATTTTTCAAATTTTATATTTGTTAATAATTCTTATAATTCTTTAAAACATATATTTCAATATATAAAATGCAAATAAATTAAGGTTTAAAATAACATGTATTAAAATATAATGCTTTAAAAATATTCTTCGGAAATTGCAAAATTCATATAAATTGTGTGAATTCCTTATCTATTTATTATATAATTAACAAAAAGATTTTAAAGAGAGAACGTCACAGACAATTTTGAAGAATATTCACTTTGACATACATGGATATATATATCAAAACATATTTTGTTTATGCATAACAATATACACCCTCTCTGTGATTACTGCAGCAAAATACTGTTGTAGATTTACGTTATAATAACGTTCAGAACATTTCTTGTCAATATAGAGCCTTGAAAAATGTTGTCGGCTCTAAGCTCATTTTGGTGGTCCCAGGCCAGTGATCATTACAAGCTCTGGAATTACGCGAGACACATTACTGATGGGTTATATTGTATGACATAATGATATCATTTTAAAACATTATAACCCATTGAAGGCATTTTCCATTCTCCATAGACCCCAACCCAAGAATTTTCAGAACCAGTCATGAATGGGTTTTAAACAGGGTTGAGAGGAAGATATTTACGGTATGGAACTGGGCGACTGCCACCAGGACACCGGCGATATCTCCTCATATTTCTTCTCCTCGATCAGACTGATAAGGTCATCCTTGGTGCGAGGTCCAAGATATTGCCTGAATACTCCATTGCTTGCACTGGTAAGTAAATGAGCAATTGTATGATAATAATATGATACAGGTGTAGGATAAATTTTTAGTCAGTTATAATAATAATAATAATAATACGAACATTTGTATAGCGCAGCTACTATAAATATATACTCTACTGCGCTTATAAAAGCTCCTTTTTAAGTAAACAAAAACAAACAAACAGTCTTATGGAAAGGCCTGCTTAAACAAATGGGTTTTGAACGTAGACTTAAATGTATCAATAGTTTCAATTGTTCTCAAATAAAATGGTAAGCTGTTCCATAGCTTCGGGGCGACACAAACAAATGCACGATCTCCCAAAGTTATCTTTGTTTTGCTAGAAAATTTGGGTAACTCCAAGAGGAGTGTATCACGTGAGCTTCTCAAATTATAGCGAGAATGTGGGCTTGACCATGCATTGCTTTATACACAATCAACACAATTTAAAAAATAATACGTTGTTTAACAGGCAACCAATGTAATGTTTTCAACAAAGGAGTAATATGACAAAACTTTGACGAATTACAAACAAGTCTGGCACATGCATTTTGTACCCGCTGCAGTTTCATTAATTGCGTATCGGGCAAACCAAACAACAAACTATTACAATAATCAATTTTACTACTCATAAATGCATGTACAAGTGTCTCGGCACTTTTCTGGTCAAGGTATTTTCGTATACGACGAATATTATATATCATAAAAAAGGCTGCTTTGCATGTATTTGAAATATGTTGTTCCATGCTCAGGCTGTATACGTATACTATACTTCCTATAGATGTACAAACTAGTAGGTTGGTCTACCAGTCTTCTATTTAAGAAAAGTTTAAGATGCAGACCTGTATAAAATTATGCATTTTCTATCCGGCACAGAAGATAAACCAAGAGTTTGAGGTAAAAAGGAAGGATTACATTAATTTACATCCACATTTCCCCTCAGCAAAAAACCCCCCTACACTTTCATACCTAGTATGCATAATCATACAAAAATGAATTCATCATGTTTAATTGTGAATTTAATAAAATTTATATATATGCAGTTCATATATACATTCATCTTACTCATGTCTGCATGCACTATCTCTGTGTTGTATGTCTACAAATTTTAAACAATCCAGTTGGGATGAAAGAAATAAAGGAGAAAGAGACAGACAGGAGTTGGAAGGGGAGGAGGAGGAGGAAGAGGAAGAATAAGAGGAAGAGGAAGAGGAAGAAGAAGAAGAAGAAGAAGAGGAGATGAAGAGGAAGAGGAAGAAGAAGAGGAGATGAAGAGGAAGAGGAAGAGGAAGAGGAAGAGGAGATGAAGAGGAAGAGGAAGAGGAAGAGGAAGAGGAAGAGGAAGAGGAAGAAGAAGATGAGATGAAGAGGAAGAGGAAGAGGAAGAGGAAGAAGAGGAAGAGGAAGAGGAAGAGGAAGAAGAAGAAGAGGGGATGAAGAGGAAGAGGAAGAGGAAGAGGAAGAAGAAGAGGAGATGAAGAGGAAGAGGAAGAAGAAGAGGAAGAAGAAGAGGAGGGGATGAAGAGGAAGAGGAAGAGGAAGAAGAAGAAGAAGAAGAAGAAGAGGGGATGAAGAGGAAGAGGAAGAGGAAGAGGAAGAGGAAGAGGAAGAGGAAGAGGAAGAAGACGAAGAAAAGGAGATGAAGAGGAAGAGGAAGAGGAAGAGGAAGAGGAAGAGGAAGAAGAAGAAGAAGAAGAAGAAGAAGAGGGGATGAAGAGGAAGAGGAAGAGGAAGAGGAAGAGGAAGAGGAAGAGGAAGAAGACGAAGAAGAGGAGATGAAGAGGAAGAGGAAGAGGAAGAGGAAGAGGAAGAAGACGAAGAAGAGGAAGAGGAAGAAGAAGAGATGAAGAGGAAGAGGAAGAAGAAGAGGAAGAAGAAGAAGAAGAGATGAAGAGGAAGAGGAAGAGGAAGAGGAAGAAGAAGAAGAGGGGATGAAGAGGAAGAGGAAGAGGAAGAGGAAGAAGAAGAAGAAGAGGAGATGAAGAGGAAGAGGAAGAAGAAGAGGGGATGAAGAGGAAGAGGAAGAGGAAGAGGAAGAAGAAGAGGAGATGAAGAGGAAAAGGAAGAAGAAGAGGAAGAAGAAGAAGAGGGGATGAAGAGGAAGAGGAAGAGGAAGAAGAAGAAGAAGAAGAAGAAGAGGGGATGAAGAGGAAGAGGAAGAGGAAGAGGAAGAGGAAGAGGAAGAGGAAGAGGAAGAGGAAGAGGAAGAGGAAGAGGAAGAAGACGAAGAAAAGGAGATGAAGAGGAAGAGGAAGAGGAAGAGGAAGAGGAAGAGGAAGAAGAAGAAGAAGAAGAAGAAGAAGAGGGGATGAAGAGGAAGAGGAAGAGGAAGAGGAAGAGGAAGAGGAAGAGGAAGAGGAAGAAGACGAAGAAGAGGAGATGAAGAGGAAGAGGAAGAGGAAGAGGAAGAGGAAGAAGACGAAGAAGAGGAGATGAAGAGGAAGAGGAATAGGAAGAAGAGATGAAGAGGAAGAAACAAAATAAGAGAGGAAGAGGATGAGGAAGAAGATAAATAGGATCTAGGATATGGGGTACTAACAAGAATTATAACTTTAAGAGATAGACTGATAGCGAACCAATAACTTACTGATAAATAGTTGGGAGAGAAGTGACGAGGAATCTCCCACTCAGTCCCGGTTCCTCCGTGACGTCCACCTCGGCAATGTTTGTGTCTAGTTCCTGGCTCCACTGGGACAGCTCATGCCAGACGGGAGCCATGGATTTGCATGCAGGGCACCATGGCGCATAACTGAGCATCATGAAGAAAAAAAAAGAAAGAGATTTGCTAGACCTGGTTTCGTTTCACTTCATCGATTACTAAACTCACTGCACATTTCCAGAGCCTATATAGTATATATCAGCTGCCTTGAAGAATAATTACTCTACTGTGCATTCACCCCTACAACACAAGGAGTTAACTGCATGCTACATAAACCAGTTAAACCCTTCTTCTTTATCATGAAGGGATAAAAATGCAAAGCTGCCCTCATTGTCCAAGACTCAAGGGGAATTCCCTTTCTACTTAGCTGCAAACTAGTCTTTTCTTTTTATCAATGTGCTTTTAAAAGTTCTATTGATTATGCCCGTTGCCTTTGGCATTGTGTCTTCTTAGTCTTCTAAATGGTTCAATGCTGGTTTTAAAGATGTATGAATAATGTTTTGATCATCTCTATGGTGTCATATGGAAGACAAGAATATGAGCTTTTCAGTGATATGAACAATTCTGAGAAACATTTCTCAATCACTGAGAATTAACCTTCAAACTTGGGTGTGTTTTTTTTTATGGAACACTCTGTAGCACTTAGACTTAGAGAAGCTGCAATTTATGCTTGAAATTATAAGTGTCATTTCAGCAAAATCGTTCATATCTGGGTTCGGTTATAAAAATGATATTACTGTACAGGCTACAAAACCTGACCGAGGACACACATAGGTACATTACAATAGCGTTGTGCGGAGATCAACCTCTTCCGCCTGCTGCACTATCCAACACGAAAACATTTTTTGGCGGCCGATTTCTCCCTCCATTTACCAGCAAATGCAAAAATACTTTCATTTATGTGATCCACAATTCATATACTTTGATAATAATTTCTGACTCTGTTGTTTTGAAGACCGCAAAATGTAGAAAAAAAATGATTATTTCCTATCCGTTTTCCTTACCGATGCGTCCTAAATCACAGCGTTCAACTATTGAACGGTACAGTGTACGAATGGGCGGTATGCTTATCTCCCGCGTATTAGCATATATTGCGTGTAAATCGTTCAGCTGACTGGACCATATGAGACCGGCTCCCAGAGAATGGGTGTAAAGTCGGGATGGGTCTTTAGTACTTAGAGCCTCAAAATCATAAAATATTGTCTTTGGCTGAAATTTTTAACTTTATGGGATTTGATACTTATATGTTTCATCTACATTCTCTGAAAATTTCAGGTCCTTAATCAAATTTTTTATGCCGTAAATAATGATTTTTCTAAGCAACCTTCATTTCGGTTTCGACCAGAAACTCAGTAAATCCGCGCTGGCTGATCATGATCGATTGTGAAACGAACGCGCCAGCTATGTGTGTGTGATTCGACCGTACCGCCGCGGCGAGCTGCAAGAAGAAAGCACTGTAGCTGTACAGTGATTGGTCAGACTAACCTGAATAGAGTTGTATTGTCCGTGTGTTGTACATTTCCGGGAAGCGTTCGCGGCATTTAACTTACTGTATAGTAAACGAGTAGTTGGTTTGCTTATAAATCTATGGGTACCACATTGAATCGCGCTGGGCATGCCACAAGGGTGCAGTGTGCGTGTGCAGCGTACCATATCATACGGTATCAAACTGCGCTTTTCTTTTGTCTACCGGTGGTACAGCGGTATGGCGGTACGTACATACACAATACACCGCGGTTGTAATACATGCACATCAAAGGGCAGCACATGGGCTAGTTTGTCGATCAACTGAGACTTAGGGCTGAGGCTTTGTGCAATTACGTAATACCGGCGAAAGCGTTGCTGATTGGCCGATGAATAACAGTATAACTGCGCATGCATTATTTCGTTTGCTGATCGATTCCGAAAAGCGGAAAGGTGAAAGCGAACCGTTCAACTTCTCGCTCGGTGTGTGAGAATGCTTTTCTGAATGGATGCAAAACTTTAGAAGCGATTTTCTCCGTTGTTTGACAAATCACGGGGCTCTGGTCCTTGTTATTAATTTGCGTTTTTCTAGCCTTCAAGAAACTCATACTTATCAAGTTGTATATCATTTTAAAGCTGAAATCCTAGTGGATTCAAAACACTAACAATCTCAATTTTGATATTCCCGATGAAATACCCAAAGTGACAGAGCCGGTCACATATTTACTTAGTAGATGTGACCGAGGGTAGAACCCGGCCCCTCGAAGCAAAATGAAGCCAATGACTTGGAAATTAGATTTACCAAAAAAGCACTGAACATGTGCATCAAAACTTAAATCATATGATTCAGCTGCTTATTAATATTATGCTGTCTTCTTCCTAGTTATCCAAAAAATCACTATGAAGTCAGCCATTATGATCC
This sequence comes from Echinarachnius parma, assembly GCA_037951105.1. NCBI lineage: Eukaryota > Metazoa > Echinodermata > Echinoidea > Clypeasteroida > Echinarachniidae > Echinarachnius > Echinarachnius parma. The sequence goes on from JBAMJV010003714.1 coordinate 45,850, forward strand.
AACATTTTATATTTTTCTAATGATTAAAGTGGAGAATTCAATATCTACATCCTTGATTCTTGCTATTGTAGATCTACAATTTGTGGGTCATTCCGATAGATTTGATATGTGACATATATATCTGACACATGGTTTAATATAATAGAACAGATGAGTTATGTGATGTATCTTCAGACATCTAACAAGTCCAATATATTCAACTTATCTAGCCAGAGGCTAATACAATGTAAGTGTAAATAAAAATGTTTACAAATACAAATTACAATATTACTATTAGCTATTCAATGACAAATGATAATGAAGAAATTACAGTTTTACAATACTGTTGGAAAATATTCAGTACGTTTAGTTATAGCGTTATTTTATTATTTGTTTACATTAAATATATAAATCAATTAGTTGATTTATCAATGATATTGATAAGTTGTTTAATGATTGTTTGTTAATTACTTAGTTTTAATTTTGTTTTTATTTTAATTTTGTGACTAAAAATAATCAAGATTACACAGCATAACGTTACTTAATGTGAATATATTCAGTATGTTTACTATAACGTTATCTTATCATTTGCTTACATTATATAAATAAATCATTTTTTCGTTACAATGATGTTGATAAGTTGTTTTTTAACAGATTTATGTTCTTAATTTTGACTAAATATCAAGATTACACAGCTAACGGGATCGTGAATATGTGGGACAACGTTCTAAATAAAACTAAGTTGAGCTGCGCTAGCTACTTACAATTTTATCATCCACTCGCCTTCGAGTACTTTCGACCAGTTACTGTCTGTAATTTTCACAACATCTGTCTTCGCTGACACACTATACTGAGGAATAAAAACTACCGCACATACGAAAAATAAATATTTCAACTCCATTTTCGTTAGTTCTTCAGCTGGCTCAGCGCTTCGCTTCACTTCACCACAAACGATTACTGACTAGACTTGATATCGAGCTCCGTTTATGTATTAGCAGATATATAGACCCTCGCTGATGATGCATGGGCGCGCCTCTTACAGTGTGATTACGACTGGTTGTAAAGTCTAGCACAAAACATACATTTAGTTGCACTTCCTGCTTTTGGCTTTTGGTGCATTTTACACGTGTAGTTTCCTGATTGCCTACATTTTTAATTTTTACAAAAGGGATACAGTACTTGATTATGGAGCCCGAAACAGCCTTTACAGAGCCGTATATAGACTGTGACAATTATGACAAACAATATATACGCACTGGCGCGCGTACTGGTGGGGGGGGGGGGGGGGGGGGGGGCTAGGGGGGCGCTAGTCCCCCCCCCCCCAAAAAAAAAACAACAACAACAACAACAACAACAAACAAACAAACAAACAAAAGTGATTGAAAAAAGGGTATTTCTTACGACAAGATAACTCAGATTTTACTTCATGTCAAGTCAAATTTCCGTCCTAAGTATGCACTGCAGATTGCATAATTTCAAGTAAAACATTGCAAAAACACCCGGGGGGCCACTCATGTATAATGTAAGACGGGTATATGTGCCGCTTACAAGACCCACGGTTTTCACACCCGATTGCCGCTCTCAAGATGATTTTCAAAAATTGCCGCTCCATATAGACCCCCGGAATGACTTGGCTAGGCTGCCAAGTCCATTTTTCTTCTTCTAGTCAGCTCCTTGGACCACCATTTGAGGGTTTCCGTAGGTCTTTGGTAGACTCCAACTATGTATTTTGTAGTTTTAGTCTTCTTCTTCTTCTTAATTTATGTCCAACGCCCCCGTTGTAGGGGCCAACTGGACAGGGTGGTTGCGCAGATCTTGTTGGCGCGGAAGAGAGTCTGCTCCTTAGACCCCTTAACTCCCGTTTCAGGGTTTTTGTAGCTCCAAAGACCATTTTGTGCTTGTAGTCAGCTCTTGTCCCGTGAGCACACCCCCGTCAAAAATAATTCGAGTGCCCCCCGGCAAAAACACCCTTACCGTGTACGGACGGACACCCCCCTACCATCCCCTACCATCACCCTTCCCCTCTCGGTCCCGGGGGGGGGGGGGCTTATTTTGACAATTTTGCCCCCTAAAACAAGTATAACCCCTAAAACATACCCCTAAACAAGGTCTACGTCAATTGCTCTCAATTAAACCTATACAAATAATGGAAATGTTTAACCACCTTAAACATTTAACCCTAAACAAGGTCTACCTTAAATAAACTTCTAATGTACATGTACTTGTCAATAAGAACTACAGTCAACCTCACACTAAGTTGAAACTTTGCCTCAGTTGTAGATATTCAAAAGGCCTCTATTTTGAATTATCTATTGTTTTTTTTTTGGGGGGGGGGTTATATAAGTTGAATTTGTAAGTAAAAGCTTGTTCATGTTTTTATCAGTACCAGCAGATTCAACTTATGCAAGTTTGACTGTATTTCTGATACCAATTGCAATTTCATACAGCATGTGACAACGCCAAGGTATTTCTACAATGGATCGCTCTCTTGAGATATTTGTGTAGTTACTATAAAAACAAATGATAACTACCATGTCTTGTTTCTGAAACATTTTGGAATAATTTATTTACAAAAAAATATGAACATCATTAAAACATACACAAAATCCTGAGTTCTTGAAATGGTTCATAATGTTGTTGAGAAACCTGAACAATGGGTAGAGGTTACAATGATACAAGGGATATTATTCTAGACACTCCCCTTCAAATGTGTCTCATATTATGATTGTATCTCATAGTTTGTATTTGTCAAAAAAATGATTAAATGCTACATGTATAACAAAACTCTGCTTATGATGTTCTCATTTGTTGTACCATACAAGGGAATTCCATCAGTATATTCAGCTGATATCTGGGCCCTGGATACATGCGGAGCTTAACTCCTTGAGTGCCAGGCTCGCATTTTTGTGAGTTACAATACACACAAATGCTATCGAGCATTAAAATCCCTGGCACTTTAAGAGTTAAGCGGGGACCGGGAATGGTGGAGGGGGGCGGGGGGTAAATGATCGCGCGATCAAGGGACGTTCCCGAGATCTGGAATCCCCTGGAATCATTCGAAGTCGCACAAAATCCCCGGCAAACTGCAGACAAGTCCGGGAAACAAGTTTGGAGAAAAAGATACCCTAAACGCGTATTTGTTTAACTCCACAAACATACCCTTTTTTTCTTTCTGATTTGGCCTTTTTGACACCCTAAACGCGGCCAAAAGTTGGCCGCGCGTGTGTACAGTACAGCAATATAGTTGAGTGCCCCCCCCCCCCCCCCCCCCCCCCCCCCCCCCCCCCCCCCCCCCCCTCCCGGTCTCGGTCACTTCGCTCCCTCGGGAATCGGTCTTGTCTACGACTGGAAATACTTTGTTCATGCCCCCCGCTAATTCCACTGCCGGGCTACATAATACTTGTATATCGTATGTGGCTTATTGTGTAGTATGTTCACATCGTGTTTAGATGTGCAGTCGTTCTAACTTGTGTTTATTATGATTGTTCAACACACACGCACACGCACACGCGCACGGACGGACGGACGGACGGACGGACGGACGGACGGACGGACGGACGGACGGACGGACGGACGCACGCACATACACACACACACACACACGCTAACACTCACACGCGCACACGCACGCACGCACGCACACACGCGCACACGCGCACGCACACACGCCCGCACACACGCACGCACACACGCACGCACACACCGCACGCGCGCACGCACGCGCGCACGCACGCACGCGCGCACGCACGCACACGCGCACGCACGCGCGCACGCGCGCACGCGCGCACACACACACACACACACACACACACACACACACACACATACAGTTGTACGGCGGACGGGAGCTATAAAGGGGGCTGTATACCGGCATATCGCAAGGTGTTTTGTTTACACCAATCGTGCTAATGTTTGCAAGAATCTAATTCGGACAAAAAATAATAATTTGAGGCTAAATCAGCTTATTTTTAAATAAGCCAATATTCGCTGTAAACATAAAATACATTGTATGTTTAATATAACCAACTCAGCCCCTTGGGGACAACACGCCAGCCAGTATATTATAGTTACTCTATGAGTACGCCCATCAATGCTCATACCGGAGTAGTCAGCAAAATCCAACTCGTTATGAAGTCCTTTAATATTACGAAGTCATAATATCCACCCTCATATTTGTCTGGAACACCGGTCTGGAAGTGGTGAGTGAAACAACAAACGAAAGAGAAAGACTGATTTGTCGGTCTAGTACCGGAGTCACTCCTCGGTGGTGTCACTACACATTGTCTCTTTTAAAGGCCACTTTGTATTCGTTTTTTGCTATAAAAAGGGGCCTAATTCCTGAAAATTTACTTGAAACCCCGCGAAATAGGGGGTCATTTTTTAACCTCTAGAACGATGATGTGTCCTACCTCTGATACGAGGTGACACCACCGGGAGTCACTCCCACCTCTCTGCACATACATAGGTCGATACATCTATTATTGTATATTTACAGACACAACTATCCACACATAGACATTTGCAAATGAGGACATTATTATACGCATATGTAATCTTCATACATAAGAGAAGTTTAAATGTTTTTATAACTTTATATTTGTCCTTCTTAAGAAGTGTGAGATCTTTTGAAAAAATAATGTCTGTGCATCTTGTTGCCGAGTTACTCGCACAAAATGTTGACAAGTTACAATAAATCAAAACACAAAATAATCGAAATTTACTCCGAGTATAATATTTACTGTACATTGCTTCAAATTGTTTGATAGTATAGGCCTATTTAGACAATTCTTATTCACTTTCTTTCTTTATCAACAATTAATTTATAGTGTTACACAAATATTATACAAAAATGTATTTGTCTTTGGTTGTATTTTACTCGCATGCACAGCCTCATCATGCACAAATTGAAGAGCCCCTAATATAGATTTTTGTTTAAGAATTACACTTTTACCGAATAATATTTCAGTCCAGTATAATCATATATAGGCGGAGAGTATAAACATCGAATGCATCAAAATGCAAACCACTGAGAAATAACATTATCGTATATAAGAGTAATTCGGTTTTGAATCTCCTGATTACATTTATTTTTAAGACTAATATAGACAGCCGTCATTACCACCACCAATATCACAAGGTAGATTGTACATGTGTTTTGATATGTTCTTGATTGTACAACGCAGGTTGAAATATAGGGCTATAAATAAGTCTGATTATCCTCGACGAAAGAGCAATCATATTACTATCGGTTCAATTTAAATCAGTACCTGCTATCATTACAGACACGGTGCATGCATGAAAACCAAGGAGGTACTAATGGCCCGGTCTGATATCAACGGATGGCGGAACGAATGCCTAACGAATAGAAAATTTGCGAAATGAAATTATCCGGTGATGAAAGTCGTCTCCATTGCTTTATGTACAAAACATAGAACAACGTACATCACCGGACAAGGAACGGACAAGAAACGCATACGAACGGAGATGAACGGATGGAGAATTTAGCTCTCCGTTCGACGTCCGTTTACGCAATCCGTTGATAATGTGACCGGGCTATAAACTAGTACCTC